>JAAAKQ030066979.1:0-10721 GCA_010016005.3 Zanna intricata | reverse complement strand
TGCAGACTGATTAAAGGTGATTATAAAGGCGGGATAATATAAAAGTGATACTAAATGACCTCAACTTATATGATGAATCACTGGTATTAAAGAAGTTTATGTTTTTGTTAATATATATAAAACAATGCTTTTGATGTAGAGCTGTCTCATTGTTAATATGTTAAATTCCTGGAATAGGTCAGCTATAGGGTAAAGTCTGTGCTATTCAAGGCTGCTTTTATTAAGTGTTTTTGAAGCACATATGCTTTATTAAAGTGCATGTTTCTTGCTCCACCCCTTGAACATATTTCATACTGTAATATTGATTGGGTATATGCAAGTCTATATGAGTCTAGCGATGCTGATATTTTTTTCTTTACTAATTTGGTGGAATTTAAGGAGATTAATATTCTTTTTCACATATTATTAATGTATGTGTTTCATTTAAGGTGCGAGTCTATCCAGACATTTTATTTTATTTACTTTTTTTTTGGTTTGGGATATAGACATGAAGTAAAAATTGACTTTTTGCCGTTTATTGAATGCATGGTTAGATTATTTTAATTTGGAGGCTGACTAATGCAATTTTAGAAAATATCATAAACACACTTTTTTTAACATTTAAGGTTAGTATATGTTCATCAAACCAAACTTTAATACTCCTAAGACCTTCTTAACTGATCTTATAACCTTATTCTAGAGGAGCCTGTGAAAATTAAGGCAGCGTTATAAGTGAAAAATATTGTATCACAGTTTTCTATTTTTAGTTTTAGCAAGTTATTTTGTACAATAAGAATAAGGTAGGGGATAATATCCCTGTATTAGGAAACTTGTAAATAATTTATGAGCTAATTCATGAGCTTAAGTAAACTTGTAAATAGTTCCCAAACTATTTAATTTTTGTAGTAGCTTTGAATGTGGGACAGTGTCAAAGGCTTTAGCCAAATCTAAAAATACTGCTATAGTTTTTTTAACATCCTTACAGGTATTTAATATGGAACCAGTAAGATAATTTATCGTATCTTGGATGTTTTTCTTTGGTTGAAATCCATATTGATCTGCATGAATTATGTTGAATTTATTGAAATATTTTTTCACTTTTGATTTAACAGTTTTTTTCCATAACTTTAGAATAGACTATTTAACAAGCTTATTGGACGGTAATTTATGGGAATACAACAATTTCCTGATTTAAATAGTGGGAATTTATTTGAAAGATACCTTATGATAAAACATTTATTTATTAACTTTTTAGTAGGCTTAACAATATATGGAGAGACTATTTTAAGAGTATGTTTTTGATACTATCAACACCAATAGCTGAATTAGTTTTGAGAAGAGTAATTAAATTGATAACTTCATTTTCATTTTGTTGGAAACAGAACAAAATAAGAACTGAGTTGTATCCGCATTTGGTTGAGATTGTCATGCATAACAGACATATTTGCATTTAACAACTTTTCTGCATATTCCTTACCTACTTCAACAAAATGTTCATTTAGAATTTTAGGATCTGGAATAATTTTTTTTTTAATATTTAATTGTTTATGTATAGTCCCTCATTTTTCAATTAGTTTGCCAAAAAAATTTCTGTATTTTTTGTATTTAATTATCTTAAATTGGCATTGATAGGTTGTCTGAGGAGAGATATAAACTTATAGACATCAGTATAAGTTATATCTATAAGTCTGGGTAGTAATTGTGAGTCTGAATGTCCTAAACATCTTGTATTGTAATATGATGGACAATCAAATTAGTACAAAACAGAAAAACATACAGTAGTCGTTGGAAAGTAGTCTTTACCTGTGTAGGCTTTGTAAGCTGATAAACTGCTTAAAGGTTGTTTGCCATATTATTATTATTGTAGTGTGCTAAGTTATGGCTATTTGTTTGGAAGTACTGTTGCATGTTTGAGATAACTGTGAATTAACCATAATTATTTGCATTGAACGTTCGCAGTTCATAACAGCAGTTGATAACATTTGTAAATTTTTCTATGATCATAGGGCATTACCTAAAATTAAGAAGTGTTCTGTGTGTAACAATGATATGTGGTTGGATAATAAAAATATATTTTCAGATGTAAAAAAACATTTTGAAACAGTAGACAAACATAAGAAAAAAATTAAAAAACAATGTGATAAATCTTTGGTATATGGTTTGAGAGGAAAACTTCCTTTATAAACAATTTTTATTTTTTCTATATTTTGGTGTTTATTAAAATTATTGCATCAAGAGTTGTGTAATGAATTAAACATAGGTTCCCATGCAGTTGTTGACCGGTTTAATTATTTCTGTGAAGTTTTTTTTGAATTATTTTCTTTAAATCTGGTGCCGATAGGAGGACCTAAAAAAATCATCAAAATTGACAAAGCTAAATTAGGGAAGTGAAAACATAATAGAGGAAGAACTATTAATGGTAGTTGGGTTTTCGGTTGCATCGAGTGAGAAACAAAAGCAGTTATTGGTTCCTGTTGCAACACATGAACATGCTACTTTGTTGCCCATCATACAAAAGTATATTCGCCCCGTACAATAATTGTTAGCGACTGCTGGAAGACATATAATTGTTTGCAATGTGAGGGTTACCATCATTGCAACATTGAGGGTGAACCACAAATATAATTTCATAGATCTGGACACGGGAGTTCATATACAGACAATTGAGCCTACTTGGCGAGAAGTGTGTTCAAACATTCCTTGTAATGGAAACTGAAAGCACCACTTACATGGGCATCTCGCAGAGTTCTTTTTCAAAAGAAAATACAGAGGCTATATGACCCGAGTTCTTCATTTATATGAAGAACTTGCTTAATGGTATCCGACTATTTGATGGGGTTGTCCAAAATAGCTGATAACAACGCTACTGCCATTAAAGATTCTGAGGAAGAATACTGAGGTAATTTCATTCTTCCAACTTTTGAAACTAGTATTTTTATTAAATATATAAAATATTCTTCAAAATGCCAATTTGAAAACAATTAAGGTTGAGGACGTTCAGGCTCAGAATTATTATCTGGTTAATCCGATAATTATTCGGTTTTTTAAAGCTATATGTATGTGTTATATGTTTTTACGCATTATATTTTTTATATGATTGGTCAGTTTAATCAAAAAAGAATTTAGCATATCATCATCAATATCTGTGCATGACCCAACAACATTTTCTTACTTTTCTACTAAAGATTTTGTAGTAATATATCATAATCCACCTCTATATTAAATAATTGCTCTTTAATACTGTTATTTACTTCATTTTCCATTTCAAGGTTGAGGGCAGTGCAAAAATGATTGGAGATCTTACTTTTAAGAATTAATCTGATCATGTTTTCAGAATAAAAATTAGCATTCTTAAGGAATATGTAATCGATACAAGATTTGGTATTTTCTTGTACTCTTGTGGGTTTATTTATGTATGACTTA
This sequence comes from Zanna intricata, assembly GCA_010016005.3. Classification (NCBI taxonomy): domain Eukaryota; kingdom Metazoa; phylum Arthropoda; class Insecta; order Hemiptera; family Fulgoridae; genus Zanna; species Zanna intricata. The sequence continues at coordinate 7,319 of JAAAKQ030066979.1, read as the reverse complement.
GAGCCATTTGGTAATAGTATGCTGAAATATTCATAAACTTTGTTCATATTTCTGTTTAGATGGATGTTTATATCCTCTATTAAGATTGTGTTATCACTGCCCCTAAATATATGTAAATACTCATTCGAACTGTTGAAGAATGTATCAACAACTACAGATGGTGATCTATAAACAGCAATGACAGTAATCTTTATGAAATTTTTTGGGTTCTGAATATTCAAAATTATTGAATTTGCTTTAAGTAATTCAAAATTAATTTTTTTACCTTTAGTTTTTCATTGAAAACACTATACTGACCCATTATATACTATCCGTTAAGATTGTAATTAAATTTGTCATGATATTACCCAAGTTTCTATTAAAATTATTTCATCATTCCTAATATTTAAATTTTGAAGTACATAGGAAAATTCATGAAAATTTCTTTTTAACCTAATTATATTCATTTGCAATTTATTAAAGAATTTTTTCAACATTATTGGAATAATTTTGTGGATTAAACTAAAGATATTATTGATCTCATTTGTATCATAAATTTCATGATCAAAATTGTTTATAAGAGCCGTAAAAATAAAAGCAAAGAGATAGAAAGAAAGACAAACTAAATTAATCTAGAATATGAAATCAAGACATGTCTATTTCATGTTCATGGAGCATGTATCATTATAATAGTAAAAACAAAAGTATTGTATTAATAATAACAAAGATTAAAACAGTTACATTATTATTACTATCACTATATATTTCACTTTATAATTTTAAATAATTGTGATAAAAAGTTGTTAACCTAGTGGCTTAGATAAGTAGTACATAATTTATTACTGAAATAGCTTGTCTAAACAAATTAAGGCCATTGCTAATAATACAAAATGCATGTACACACAATCTGTTGCTTACACTAATCAAAAAAAACCTGCAGATCTTCTTTATTTTTAAATATTCTTCTTATGGGAGTTGATGCTGACTGTCTAATTAAGAGCTTCCTGTTTCACACCCATTTTATTGCCAGTTTATTCATCATCTTGAGATTCCTTTCTGCTCCTAAGACAGTTTTCTAATAAGGAGATAGATGTTCATTAATATAAACATTATTATCCTTCAATTCTGAGCTGATTTCTATTGTTTTTAACCCATTTTTCTTCTTTGTAGCCAAGTATTTTTAACTTTTCTAAAAACAAAGTTGACAATATAGAACTCGAATTCTTGGTATTTGGTACCCTGTGCATATCAGACATTTCTTCATGTTTCAACTCTTTTTGAACGGTCTGAGCAATAGATTCCAAGATGTTGCTTAAGTCTTTGCCCTTAGTCTCTGGAATGCTGGATATTTTGATGTTATTTATTCTTGTCTGTTGCTGTAGGTAATGTAATTCATGTTGCAACATGATTGACATGTTGGGCATGTCGTGGATTAATTTTGTATTATTTTTTTTTCAACTTCATTACATTTTTTTTTTAGTAACTGCATTATTTTCTATGGATAATGTATTTACTTGCAGTTTTATTTCTTTAGAGGTTTTATTCAGTATTTCGATTTGGGCTGAGAGCTTCGAGATCTCTGTTGTGTAAAGAAGTTCATCACATAGATTGGAAAGTAAAATCAAGTTTTATTAACCTGAATCCTGATTACTGAATTGATCTTCAGATACAATAACACACCCATCACACTTACACATTGATTTAGTTTTGGCATTCTTCTTTTGAATTTTTCCATAGTTTCAAGTCTAGTAGATGAAGCATGAAATGAATTCTTGCATTAACTAACTTAATAGCTTCATTTTCATTGAGAAATACCACTTTACATTTAACACACAGCATATTTAGCTGCCGAAGATATCAATGACAGTTGCAAAATGTAGTTTGAAACACAAAAGAACTAACACAACATAACACACTAGGATAAAACACATGACTATCTTCATTGACTGCTTATCGATGACTTGATATTTATATCTGTTGCACTGTTTTGTGACCCAAGAATAACAAAACTCAGTAGTGACCATAAAATTTGATAGCAAAAATTAAAAAAAAAAAAATCATACTCAAGAAAAAATTATTTTTTTTTGGAAGAAGTAATAAACTGTGGCTAAAATAATTGACTGAGATGACAAACTGCCATAATTGGGTAATTGGATGCTTGTTATTTAGATTAGATTTATTTGTTATCATGCAGTAATAAGTTTGCATAGTTTTTATTGCATTGTGTATTTTATATTTTTGTTCGTGTATTATTTTATTTAACTTAGCTTTTATTTATTATTAGCTTTAACAATTGTGGATAAACTAAAATGTAATTTTTTTTCTTTCTTTCTTAATTATTTCATGAATTATTATTTTCTTTCAGATTACATCTTTACCTGATCAGTGTCCTTCTTTGGAATTATGAATTATAGCATAATATATATATATATATATAGCTTTGGGGGGTTCCTGGGTTAAGACTATCACTAAAAAAACCCTCAGTTGTTAATAATGTTTTTAGCAAATGTGTGTTTGCTTTTCTGTATGTCTACATATGCACTATAACTATTAAAAATTTTACTGTTTCTTGAAGTTACAGTTTGATAATCTCTGCCAGAGTTTGACAGAAAGTTCCATGTTTAATAACATTATTTTTATTAATTGATTTAACTAGAGTTTGTTTAGTTTACTTATTAAAACATTCTTTAGTGAATTTGTAATATAAACTTCAATTTTATTTTCAAGATTATTCATTTTTGAGCTTTTGATTAGTATTTGTGTCAACAGTGATGCACAGCTGATTTTCATGATGGATTACATTGATGTGCAGTCAAATTCACATTTTCTTTCTAGTGTATATCTCTTGAGCTATAGAGAATACATTCAAACAAACTTAATGGTAATAGTCTTGTCTAGACTTTTGAAATAGTGACATGTAAACAAATGGCAGCTCTGTATATTGATCCCCACCTGTCTTTGTCAGTATGCAGGAGTAGTTTATATTATTTTTGATTAACTGGATACATTATATCCATTATTTTAATTTTATGTTTGTAAAATAGTTTGAAATAATTACATTTGGTATTTTAAAAGAATTTTGGTTTGAATGTGTCACAGAAGAGTAAGTTTAATGAATGGATCTAGTGATGATAATGGTGAGAGAATATTTTCAGATGTTTTAGATGAATTAAATGATAGTGGTCTTTTTCAATTGATGATAAAGATCAGTTGAATAAAGACTGATGGATCAATAATATGAATCACGCAAGTATTTATCTCATAGTATTGACTATGAACACAAATATGCTGATTCTTGATGATAAAAGAAATAAAAATTCTGATATAAACAAAACAAAAGTGCATCTCAGTCAGGAGTATACAGTTCCCACAGTTTGAATTCTTACAATAACAAGCAGACAAACATCCTCTATTTCATCACGTTTTATAAGAAAGAACAATGAATTGAGCAATTTTTCACATCGGTCACAAGCTTAAATTTGAATGCTTCTGTAGAAATGTCTGTCTCTTTTACTCCTTCTAGTAAAGATGATACACCTCACTAAGAACTAAAAGATGAATGATTGGTTACCTTTCACAAATGATTTGAGGTTAAATAAAAGATAATTATTGTAAATTTTGTGTTTGAAGAGCATATAGGAATTTCTGATATTCTAGACAAAAATTAGGTAGCAATCTTTAACTACTTGATTTTTGTAAGGTAAAAGATTTTTTGTAAGGAATTGATGATGATATTTGCCAACTACTTTAACATGTTAGTAATTGATTAAATTTTTTCTAACCTTTTTGGGTGCTATTCTGGTTCCTGGGAGCTGAAATTCGTCTTCCTTTTAGTGTCCAGGGTCATGAGCTGCACTTTGGTTGTGGATTATTAGTTAAATGTGAGATCTGGACCATTGATACTGTAATATTGAATTGTAATTGATATGATTATTGATATTCTATTGAATAATGTTATACTGTATGATGATAACTAATATTGTAAGTGGTACTGTGAAATTGAACTGTATATGATTATTGTAATTTATTGGTAGTTGTGTTTTTTTGGATGTGCTTAATGTTATGTTAGGTTAAAAAAAAAATAAATAAAAATAAAAAGGGGTCAAAGTGTGGTTTCGTGTAGGGCTGGGAGAGAGCCCATCTGCCTGGGAAGCCTTGGCTAGCTCACATGCAAAAGTGGGGAAATGGGACTTATCCGTTGATGGCAAATTCGATCCTCAAGGTATGAGTGAGGGGTTGTGTGGTGAAGGACATGTGAAACGCATGTCTGGATCTGGATAGTGTAGGGATGAGGAGGGTGGCCCTCTTGTTGAGGAGAATTTTGGCTGTCGGGAAGAGGAGGTCGGTATACTCTCATGATGCAGGAGAGACCCCAACAGGAGACGTTTGAATGGGATGTAAGCAGGGACTCGGTGACTCCCCTCATTCATCCTCTGAAGTAATACCGTATGGTAATTCCAGAGGCTAAATAGTAAAAGAGAGAGAGGTCTGGACCATTGGCAGCCTCCATAGTGCTAGTGGTAGTGTCTCAGCCTTTCATCTGGAGGTCCCGGGTTTGAATCACAGTCAGGCATGGCATTTTTACACATGCTACAAATCATTCATCTCCATCCGGAGGTTAAAAAAAAATAAAAAAAGGGTCTGGACCATTTTATTCGTTTGTTCTTGCTTATGTGTTTTTTGTTAGTAATAGGGACATTACTATAAATTTTCTAAGAATATGTATGGCTGTTTACTTTTATCTTAAGCGATTGTGTGTTTTATTATTTATTTTGATGGTGTATATTTTGTATGTATTTTCTATTTTGTTGTTTTGTGAGTCATTTTTATGTGACATTTCTAATGGAATCTTGTGGTCAGAGACTAGTAAATTTAGCCTGCGAAATAGCTGGGGCTTTTGAGTAGTATTTCCAGTAGTTATAGTGATAATTCAGAATCATTTAGTAGTGCTGATTCCTCTGCTGATGAGGATTTTATTCCATCAACATCTTCAAGTGTTGATTCAGAAGATGATGATACACTGCCAAACATTTCCAGCCAATCAAAAAAGCTACAATGGAAAGAACTGAACATACAAACAATGTTAGACCCGTTGACATGAACCCGAAGAAGAATGATGTGATATAGACATTCAGCTGCCAGATTTTCTGAAGTATCCTCATCAACCATAAATTCAGGTCAGTGAGTATACAGAAAAAATATTAGATTGTTTCAAGCTTTTTGTGATTTACGAAGTAATAGACTTGGTAATAGCAGAAACAAATAGTTTTGCTGAAAAAAATTGTACTGTTTTTAAAAATGTTATTCATGAATAAAAAAATGAACTCTAACAAAGAAAGAAGAAATAAAGAAATACTTAATATTTTAGGTAATTTTGACAATTTTTAGTTTAGGAACTAGCTACGGAACGGAACGCAAGGGTTGAGGGAATTTATATTTCCTCCCTATAATTTGCAGAGCCTGGGCTGATGCCCCTTGCTGCTGTGTCTTTCTATTATCGGGCGGGCCATTGTTTTTAACTGGCGGTTTTCGATTACAGTTTTGCTTTATGGAAGGATTCGGTATTTGCGTTTTGTTCCTTTGGAAGTCTGGAGAAATACTGGGGCTGAATTCGGGAGGCTGGGCCTGCAAACCCCGCTGCTCCCGGCGTGATTCCCCTTCAGTCCGTCCACTGAATTACTTTCGGAGCCGGCGCCTTTTGGGCTGGCATGTATACGGGGCCCTAATATTTGGCGGAAGCAGTGCTTCTCCCCTTCCGGAGGGAGTCGCATGTGCTGGCTGAAGTAAATTGTAAGCTTCGGTAGGAAAATGGGTGGTATATTAGGAGAAGGTTAGCATCTTCTTCGTTTTTCTGCCCTTTCTGCAGGTTTTCTGTTGAGCTCTCTCTGTGCGAACAACAATCTTACGCGTTCGCGGGTTTGGGGAGGGCGATCGCCGTAGTTCTTAGTTCATTCCATGTGCGTCCGGAGGGGGGTTGGGGGATCGCCAGAAGAAACCGTCGAAAAAGCCAAAGCCGCCGAAGATCGCCGTTGAGACGTACCTGAAAGAGATAAATCAGAACTAGGGAGACGACAGACTTCTCATTATCACATCCTCGCTTATGCAGAGTAGGATTTCCTATTTGCAGAGTACTTTATGTTGCAGAGACGCATAAGGATTCCTCATGCAAACCGTCAACACACCCTAACCGCAGGGAAAAAAACGCAGGTCAGGCGGCGTCGGTCCTGTCCTACTCAGGACCGGTGCTGCCTGATGCTACAATTATGAAATGGCGCACAGTGCACATGGGTACAATCATGGAACACTGTAACAGCGTACATAGCTGTACTCGCGGAAAACTGGAACACAGTGGACAGCGCATATGGTTTTGGTGTTTGCAGAATTGGCTACCAGGACTCGTCCCATGGCTATATGTCTAAGTTTCCTAAGGCGGTTCATCCAATACAGCGTGCGGTCTTTTCCGAATACGCTGTACTGTCGGGTCGTCATCGCAAATGTCCATGAGATGGCTGTACTCGGACAAAGCAGCTCTCGCGAACCTGCGCGCGCTTGCACCGCACCCACCTCCGATACGGTTTTTAGTCCCGCATCGTGACGTATGGTAGCGTTTCTGACAAGCCATGGCGCTCTGAAGGTCGTCCGTAGCGCTGTGTTTTCTACTATTTCCAGTTTTTTCTGGTTGCTGGAGTTCAGTAGTGTTCCCAGGCCGGGTAGGCATTCATTAGGATCGGTAGAACATATAGCCTATATATCATTAATTTAGTTGCCAGCGGGTAGGGACGTGTGTGGTTATGTACTGGGTATAACGAAGCCCTGGCGGATTTTGCTTTGGCGGTCACGTACTTTAGGTGTTCCGCCATTGTAAGCCCTTTGTCCAGGACGACTCTCTGCTATTTAACTTTGGCTTCGTAGGGGATTTTTTCTCCTGCGATTTCAAAATGTCTGGCCGGGGCGCGTGGTCTCTTACATGTGAACATCACGGCCACGGATTTTTCATCGTTTACCTTGATCCTCCACTTGTTTAGCCACGGCTTCACTAAATCTAGTTGTCACTGGAGCCGTTCGAGTGCGTAGGCCGCATTCCTAGATTCGTAGAAATACGCCGTGCCATCCGCATAGCGTTGTCTTTACGCCCGCTGACAGCGGCATCTCGTTGGTATACCCCGTATATAGAAACGGCGAAAGAACCGCCCCCTGAGGAACTCCAGCCATTATCGCCCTGGTAGAGAAAACAGATCCGCCCATGCGGACATCGAATTGCCGTCCAAGGAGATAAGATCGCAGTAATTTCACGTAGCGGCTGGGGGTTGCGGTGTGCTCAAGCTTATATAGAAGGCCGT
>JAAAKQ030066957.1:0-15591 GCA_010016005.3 Zanna intricata | reverse complement strand
CTACTATTAATCTGAGTGCTAAAATTGCTTCTCTTGTTCCTATACTTTTCCTGAAACCAAATTGGTCTTCTCCTAGCGCTTCTTCCACTCTCCTCTCAATTCTTCTGTATAAAATCCTAGTTAAGATTTTTGACGCATTAGTAGTTAAACAAATTGTTCTGTATTTTTCACATTTTTTGCTCCTGCTTTCTTTGGAATGATGACAATAACACTCTTTTTGAAGTCTGATGGAACTCCTTTTTCATAAATATTACACACTGGTTTGTATAATCTATCTATTGCTTCTTCACCTGCATTCCACAAAAATTCTGCTGGTGTCCAGTCTATCTCAGGAGCCTTTCTGCCATTCAAATCTTTTAACGCTCTATTACATTCAGATCTCATTATTGTATCTCCCTTTTCATCCTCTTCGACTTCCTCTTCTTCCTCAATAACACTATTTTTTAATTCATTTCCACCATATAACTCTTCAATATAGTCCACCCACCTATTGACCTTTTAATATTAATCTTTAGTATTATCTTAAATATTCTTTTAATATATATTATAGTCATCATTATCATTATCATTACGGTCATCTGACCAACTGTTATTGGTTCAGGTTATAGATTGTGGACCTCTTTAACTTATGTCACTTCATCATTTTTCCTTTAAAGCTTTCTCCACCTCTGTTCTATTTTTCAGGTCTTCCGTTACATTGTCTGCCCTACATTTAAACATTCTTTTTTCTATTCTTCCATATTGTATTCTTTTCAAGAATCTAAATAAAATTAGCATACATTATAACATTTTTTTCTAAGGAGTTTCATATCATTTTTCTGTTTTTGTAGTGTTTCTTATTCAATGCCTTCTGTTTCTCTTCTAACAACAAGCTTCTTAAAAATTCCATGTTAGTCATATATATCTTATTAATATTTCTTATGGTCATCCATAACTCTGAACTGTATATCATCAGAAGAACAACATAATAATTCTTAAATATTATCAATATTTAATATTCTTGAATATTGTCAATTTTTATTGCAGTTAAATAATACATGGACATTTTTACTTTAAAATAAAATTTACTAGAAAAGATGTATATTAGCGAGTGGTAGAAGGATTTTTGTTTAAATTGTTTGATAAACTGCACTCTTGGGAAAAGGACATTGTTTGGCATTTTATTCTCATTTTCTTTTCTTTTAAAATCAAACTCTATTTCTTCCTCTTCCTTGCACTCTATTTCATTTAAAATTGCATTCCTCAGAGTATCTGTTAATGATTACATCATTAAAGCACTACATCATTTACCCTCCATACATTTTTTTTTTTTTTGGGAGGGGTAATAGCAAATAAATTTACATTATTTACAATTCTTTACAGTATGCTCTTCATACATTTTTATTATCAGTCTTCTTAAAAATATGTTTTACTAAAACAGGTCAAACATTTTCAACATAACATCCTTTCATATTTTTTTATCAGACAAATAACAAATTGACATAACTTTTATCAGTGTCTCATCAAATTCTACCACACTGAATTTAAATACTGAATATACAATACACAATTTTATTTTATTTGAACAAATAAACTGATTTACAAATTTTTTATAATTTAAAAGTTAGGAGGTTTGATTTAACGCTATTTAATAAACGACAATCATGGTAGTCAAATAATATTTTGAAGCAACATAAAATTTAAAATTACTAAGATTTCTAAGTATTTATTATTTTACAGCTTTTATGCTTATTATTTCATTCCTACAAAGATAAATTTCTACATTAATAAAAAAACCATTACAATAAAGCAGCAAAAATCTTACAAAAGAAACAAAGAGTTTAAGATTTTTACTAATATTTAGTTATTATTTAGTCACATACAAAATTACTGGAAGAAGTAATTTATAAAGACTGCTACACTTTAATTAAAATGTATCAACTCATGATTGTAATCTAGATTGGTCTAATTACAGAATTATCTGACAGTTTTAATAATTATTCAATAAAAATGTATTATAAATTTTGGCAAATTAACCTAATATATACACTTGCATATATTTGAAAATAAAAAATATAAAAAAGGGACATATCCTTGTAAAATACTGTATAATAATCCATTACTTTCAAAATTTTCACAAACTCATTTTAGACTCTATCAACAAATGATTATCAGTCTTGTTTACAGCCATAAAAAATTAGAAAATTATATTAAGTAATCTTTTTTTTTCTCCTAAAATTTGCAACAAAATAAGAAATCTTCATAATTTAGTTTGAAAGAGATAATAACTAATATACCACAGATACCAGGTTGGTTTTGATAAAATAATTAGCATTTTATGATATGAAAATTTCCAAACTTATGAAAATTCTATTACCATCAAATCATTATTTGGTTTTCCCCTTAATCTATTCCAAAACTAGTTGATGGATCCTGTAATTAATACTTCAAATAAACTGGAAAGAACACATAAGTATGCAAGATAAACATTAAAAGAAAATTTTACAATTAATTAAAAAATGGATTCATACATAAAATATAAAAATACATCAAAGCTATGTAAAAATCTTTTACCTTGTGCTCCTAACATTGTAGCTTTTACTGTTGATAGGATTTTTAATTGTGTACCAATTGTTGGAATCCTCTCACACACTTGAAGTAAGTTCTGAAATAAAACATCAAAACAAAAATTTAATTATAATTTAAATATTATAATCATTAATATTACAACAGATTTGTTTTCTAATTAACTTGGAATCAAGTTAATTTCAAATTATATTATAAAATATAATAACCATTCAAAACTTTCTACCTCAAAAAAGTTTTTTTAAACTTTTTTTGGGCGACAGTTTATGAGATCTTAGTTGATCTACAAATATATTGAAAGGAAATGTGATATAGAAATTCATGTGAAAATTGTCATAACTAACTGGGGGATTTGAACCAAGAACCTTGTAGATAGAAAGAAAAATTCTTACTGAAAATTGGCACAGAAATTATTTAATTTAAAACATATATTTTTTTTTTTTCCAGTAATTACAGTTTATATAATATTACATTAAAAGATATAAAACTGTCATGTCATTTAGAAAAAAAAAAAAAAAAAAACACCAAGAAAAGAGATTTACATAAAATAAATGTTTATAGACAAACAAAAAAATTAAGATACAACAATATCTGAAAGTAACACCTGATTTTTTAAGGAATATGGAAAATAGTAATTTACCTTTGATACCTTACCCTACAATTTTAAAGAGATATTTCCCAGGCATAATATTACTTAACATATAAAAACAAAAATGAAATAATTGTAAATTTTAATTTAAAAAATTAAATAATTTGATACATACTGTACGCATTCGTTTATCAGTACATTCTCTTGCCAACTCCTTAGCAAGTCGAGTTACTTCTTCAGAAGATTCTGCTATCGCTTTAGCACAAGCAATTAGATCACGTTTTGTACCGCCTTCACCTCTTACAAGCTGACTCAATCTACCCATTAACAATGCCATTTTCTTTGCAGCAGCAATGATCTCATTGTCTTTACTTGACCACTGTCGTACTTCCTGATGAAGACCATGTGCAGCCATCTATAGATCAATGAGAGATTATTAATTAATAAATTGTTTATAAAAAGTAACGTTTATTTTAACTAGCTTTTAACACAAATCTAATATGATGACTTTCTGATAAATTCTTCTACCTTCTTTTTAATTTCTTACCGATAAGGAATAATCATATACCAACATTGAAGATAGAACCACTTAAGTTTTATTCTGAATAGTACATTTAACACATATACTAGTGTTACAGAACTATTTAGAAATAAAAAGAAAAAAAATTAAAATACACTTTAATAAAAAAAATTACAAAAAAGTACCAATATTTCACTATTTGAAAATTACTGAATTTTCTATCGTGTAACACCTTCACAAAATCATACAAGAATGTTTTTTCATAGAGAAGTCAATCAAGTTATAATCATCATATATTCTCATCTTCGAGATGAAAACATATGATGTTTCATTGAAACATATTTGTTTCAGTATTTCATGTTTACACTTTAAACATAAAAATGTAGATGTTCCTTCAACTCAAAATCCATCTTACATAATAAGATGATGTAATTTTGAATATATGTATGAAATATAAAACAATTTATAATTAACTTAATTTGAACATCTACTTAATAAAAACAAAAGAAAACAATTATAAAAGTGTACATAATAAAACCAGCAGAAACAGATTTGGAACAGAACATTTTGAAAATAAAGATCTTTTCAAAAAAAAGTAAATGTTTCAGCAAAAGAAAAAATTTTACATGTACAGGAAGAAAAACAAAAAGTATGGAAAACAAAACAATATCACTCTAAAGCAAAACACAGTATAGCATTTATAGACAACAAAATAGTAATAATTTTTTAATATAGATAGAACTGAAGAAAATATATGAAATTAAATAACCGTAATTATCTTAATAAATTAAATAGTAACAAAAATTTTTTACCATAATAGGCTGGTTAGGTTGAGGAGCATGCATAAACATGTCATCTTCATCATCAGTTTCTGGTGGTGGTGGACGTGGAGGTGGAAGCTCACCACCTGGTAATGGTGGACGAGGTGGTGCTACTTCTAATAATAAACAGACAAATATGGTTAAATTATATATATCTGTTAATGAATAAACAAATAAAACCATAAAAAAAACTTGAAAATCTGTTGTGTTGATCATATCAAACTGTACAATCTTTTACAAAATAGATTACCAATAAACTGAAAAATATTCACGTTGTTAAAAACTACCAGTGGGAGAATGATAAAGAGAAGAATTATAAAATAGTTTTTAAATCAATTAAGATTACTAAAGATAAAAGTAATAAAAACTTTACCTGAATTTGAGCTAGTTTTTATTTTAGATCAAGTTTTTTTTCAAAAAATTCAGAAAATGAGGTAAAGTTTTGATAACTTCTATTCTAAATAATAGTGTACTATTGTTGGTTTAAAAAACATTTCATCCTTTTTAAACAAACTAGGCCATGTTTAATATATCAATATGACAAAGAATGAACAAGAGAATGAAGGTTCTCTTGGTTTCTAGAAAGACTATAGGATATACAGTAATGAGAAAAAAATTATTAAAAAAAAAAATACTTTAATCTACAATATTATTTTTAAGAACGAGTGACAGAATACCTCTGGAAAAATATTTAATTTTTAGGATTTACAAATGTAAACCTAATAGATGAAAAAAAAAAAACAAAAAACAATGAACTTAAGAAATTCCAGAGTCAGTTGCTCAAAATGTAAGTAATTTTGTAGTTTATTAATTCTAATTAAATTAAAAATGATTAAATGTTATCACATGGATAAACTATATAGACCATTAAAAAATTACATCATACCAGGATGTTGTAAATAAAATACTCCTTGATATCTATTATTTTTCTTTGTTTCTTAGTAAATCATACCCACCTTAATGCAACTGGAGTGATTAAACTTAATTTATTTTTATTACAAGAAATTAAAAATTAAATAATTTATAAAGAATAAATATAAAAACAAATAACAGGTCTAAACAATTAAAAATAATTACATTTTTGTTTATTAACTTAAGTAAAAGTATTTACAAGAAATAACTATTTTTGAAGTTGCTGTCAGCCAACAAAAATTGAACAAGTTAGTAATTCAACTGACCACTAGGTGGCTAAATGGGATTCTCTCCTGTAAAATGGGATCTCAAGATCAACATTGAACTGGTAGTGAACTCATCTTGAGTTCACTAAAGTATATATACTATTATATTTTTGTATGTCACATTTTATTGCTGTATTATCTTTTTTCTAGATTCATTTTATTAAAACTTCTATTACCAATTTTTCATCATTTGAAGTAGAATTTTTATTACATAGATCATAGGGGTTTTTTTTTTCTTGTTTAAATTGTGTCAGATGGCATCAACTTCAAAAATAGTTATCAGTTGTAAATACTATTATTATAGTTGATAAATAAAGATGTAATTATATATATATATATATACATATATATATATAAATAATTATGCAATTAAAATATGGGTAGGTCTACTAAACGTAGTGCTCAAATGAGATAGTGATGTTTAAAGGAAAGTTGCCAAGAAAGGAATGATAGTTTAAGAAAAAATGTCATGAATATTTCTGCAGAGACTTCTCAACCATGAAAATGTAAACTTTCGCAAAAGAGAACATACAACAGTCAATTCTAACAGAATGAAAGTTTAGCGAATCATGCTCATTATGTAAGTTTACTACACATACATTTATCCAACGAAATGCAAAAGCAAATTCTAACCCCCTTGTGGCTTGATGTACAAGGAAGGAGAATTACCGCAAGTTGTACTCATAAAATTTGATGAAGAGACTTAGAATGATAAATTTTGATGGTTGCATAGCCTTTTCACAAGTTTGTGCTACACTCAAAATGACAAAGGGATATGGTGATGTCAAGCGTAGTATACTACCTCTAATATTAAGCTCGGCTGCAACTGTTCACAAACCACAGGATACAATTCTTAACACGACAAGGATAGACCACGCCAAGAAAGATTTTGCCAAGGGGAAGATTTATGTTACTCTTAGCAGAGTTAGAAATTTAGTTAATTCTAAAGTTAGTGAGCATCACATTGTCTGATTTGGATCCAAATAAGTTATTAAATAGATCACATGAAAGCCCTGACAGAAATGATGAGAGATTAAGTAACCTAACCAATTAATAAATTTCATTATTACAAGCAGTTTGTGAACATCTGGTTAAAAAAAAGAGTTTATAATAACTACAGAATATTACTTTTTGCAAAATTTTATTTAACTCACTCATACAGGGTGATATTGGTTGGGAGCTTCTTGTATGACTATTTTTATAATGTTGCAAAATTAAAATTTATTATTGCATAATGTAATTATAAATACTTATAATTTTTCAATTAGAGATAATACACTTTTTCACCATTTTATATAAATATTAAATATAATTTTAATAATTACATGGAGTTTAGAAGAAAATAGCCAAGAAAAAAAAGGAATAATTGTTTAAGGAAGAAAAAATAGAAAAATAAATGCTATGAATATTTCCACAAAGATTAAACAATGATAATACAGACTATTATTAATATTCCAGTCATACTGGGAACAGAGCAACATCATATCAATACAAGCTGTCAACGGCTAAGGGTGTTGAGCCGTTCAACTTTTTTGTATTTATCTTGATTATCATAACATTTGGTTAAAATTTATTTGGGACCATTCCACAAGTATACTCTTTCGATTAAAAAAAAAAAATTATCAAAATCAGTTTACTAAGGTATAGTTTACTAAGATATTGCATAGTCAAATTGATAACCACCTCCTTTTTTGAAGCATGTTAAAAACTTTATCAAATTTGAAATACACATTTTTCTAAATTTTTTTACTAAGATTTGATATATACATATCTCTTAAAAATGAATAGGGACAAATGGAAAATTATTTATTAGATTAATTATGCTAAGACTGAGTTAACAAAAATCAAAGTTCATTCAAACTGGATAATACAGAAGTACCAACACTGAATTTAAATTCCCTTACACTGATTTTAAGAAAAAACTAATATATGAACAATAAAATAATATTCATTTGTACTTTTTTTAAATATATAAGATTTTAAAAAATTCATTTATTTATACATTAATATATTATTTTATGATTTTTTAATTTTGATACATAAATATATTAGGTAAATTCATTTATTTAACTACAATTTTATATTAAAAATAAGAAGGAAAATATAAATATCCTAAATAATAAATAAAAACTAAAATAGGATCATTGTCTCAAAACTTCATATAAAAACTGAGAATAACAGTTTTTTTTGTTCTAATCTGTCCCACATAATATATGCTTAAATCTGGGGTTTGGGTATTTTTTGATGAGAAATCAACTATTACAATCTATCAGAGAGAAATTATTCTTTTCAAGATTTATTGTAACAATCAATATTATAAGAAGAATTATTTGATTACCAAAATTGGAGCTCAAGTTTATTTCAGTTTTAGGAGCTACTTTTGTTACTTATTATAATATAATGAAAGCAACAAATTTCAAGAATCAGTTTTTTATAACTTTGTTAAAATAATTCATCAAGAGTGACAAAATTATAATATATGTACGTATTCATAGATTGGCCACCCACGCAAAAAATGACAACTTTATTAATACCCCGTGCTCTCCAAAACATGATGTAATTTTTAAATGATCTAACAGTTGATACTTAAGCTATGACTTACATGTAAGTTATGATTCAGTTTTATGTATATAAATGATAGAAAAATCATTCTTCCAATTAATACATATTGAAGAGGTTAAGAATACACCATTAGTTTATTTATTTAAATCCGATTTGTCTACCAAACTAATTTACTATTAACACTAAACTATGTAAATAAATGCAACCATGTAAAAAAATAAATATAGAAATTATTAATGATATGAGTAAAAAGTAACATAACTGGCATTAACAGGTTACAATAAAATAAATCGTTTTCCATTAAAAAAAAATTTTAAATATAGGGCTCAATAAAATTAATGACAAATATATTATAACACTACGTCAACATAGAATTTCTAAAAATATATATTTAAAAAACAAAAATTTATTAAAACAAATTCCAAAAGTTGGTAGTTTTAAAACAAAACACAGTTTGCAGCTCTGCATGTGTATCATTGATAATTAAATTTCTTTGCGTCACATGTGATTACTAGCAGTCATTAATTTACACCACCATAAGCAATATAGTGTCATATTAGTTTCAATTCTGACTTTAAAGAACTTTGTACAAGAATTAAAATTTATATCAAAACTTAAATAATAACAATGGCCGAGTATCTATATACTCCTCTTTATTTTGCATTTTATTTTTATTAATCTACTTAAAATTTTCACTACTTTGCCACATTAAATATTGACTCGTTCAATACCAAACACAATAAATCACATATAAAATAATTTATAACTGATACTAAAAATTACTCTACCTTTTGTAACTGACAGATCTGTCCATATTTCAATTTTAAAAAATTAATTTATTCGGTATAGGAAATCTACTACACCATGTTATCTAGACATGATAAATCAAAAGAAGTGGATGATGATAAAGAAGAAGGTGATAAAGAGATATCATACAGAATGAATTAAACCAGAAACCAATACTTGAAGTTTCACAGTCTGTAAAACAACATCTACAGAAAACCACTAACTACTGAATCGGTTGGTAATAAATTATTGAAAAGAAATGTAAAACTAGCTACTATGAGAAGTAAAAAATAAATAAAAAGAACTTTAACTTCACTAGTTATCTCTGCGATCAGTTATAAAGATTAGATTTATAATTTAAATTTCTAGACTTAATTTTAATTTGCACATTTATGTTGTGAGTTTAGAGATGTTAACAGTGAATTTGATGATGTAATAATATCTGAACAAATTTTCTAAAATCAGTATTTTAATGCTGAGATAAATAAAAAAAAATTTATTTGTTTTACAAATTAATTAATCGTAAAAATTATTTTTTAAGAGATAAAATAATTAAAATAAGTTCTGTTTACAGATGTCAAGATATCAAAAAGCAAATTTTATTGAACTATGCACAGTATGTATATTGAACAATCACAGTATGATCATACTGTGATTGAAGATTTAAAGGTAATAGACATTTTAAAATTAGATATTAATAAAGAAAATTATATGCACAATTATAACAAATATATGGAATATCAATCTTACAAACTGAATTAAAATCTTACAGATATTTATCTGTAATCAATCTCAAGTTTCTAGAACAACACACAATATAATTCCTTTGTTGATTATAAAACGCTAATGTCACTCTGAAATCTAGAAAACTGGGAAAACCAGGATAAAACAGATCCTGAATTGGCTTTAGACTCCTTATTAAACAAAATAAATACGCGACAACAAGATTTTTTGAAAGAACAGGAGAGACAAAATATAAAAAATACAAAAACAAAGGAAAGCAAGAATACCATGGATAACTAAAGATTTAATAAAATCTTGTGAGATTAAAAGTAACCTGAACAGAAAATGGCAAGAAAATATTATTAACTTAAATCTCAAAAATGATACAGGCGGTACAGAAACAAATTGAACATTTTATAAACACGGCCAAAGAGTCATATGATCAAAACCAAGTTTCCAGTCTGCAAATTGATGGTAAAAAAATATGGAACTATGTGAATAATAAAATAGGTAAGAAAAAAAGAAGAAAAATTAAATAAATAATAAGCGATTGAGAGCAGTATTACTGAATCTGAGCAGGAAATTGCAAATCAGTTTAATAAATTCTTTAGTGAAATCAGAGTAAAGTTAGCAGAAAAGTTACAAAAATCAGATAAACAGTAATACACTGATAACATTAAAACAGCCTCAGACTCAATCTTTTTGAATCAAACTGACAGAGATGAAATATACAAGGCATATTCACAATGTTAAGGGCCCCTCGGCTTATATTTAAATATTAGCGGATCTGAACAGTTTTACACATGCAGGGCCATCTATCAGCTATTTCCGAAGCCACTGCAGTTGCTATTTTGATTCAGTAGTCTTTTGCCTGCCGGTGAATGCAGAAAGCAATGTCCACGACAATTTTTTCTCCTGCCAGTTGTGAAGTGCGCACTGTGATTCGAATCTTGAGTGCAAAAGAATCTTTGACTGCTGAAATTTATCAGGAATTATGCCTAGGGTATGGATCTACAGTAATGAGTGAAGGAAAGTTTAGACAATGGTGTTAAGACTTTAAAAATGGCTGCACAAATGTGCATGACAAACAGCAGAGCGGCAGGCCCAGTATTTAGACAGACAAAATCGACCGACAACTGAACCGAAAACTGCAATGTGATCAGCGATTGAGGATTAGTGCTCTGACTGATCACATGTTTGATGCTTCTCTATCTACATGATCTTCACAGAAAAGCTCAGCATCACAAATTGTGTGCAAAGTGGGTATTGAAAATGCTCATTGACCAACGCTAAAAGCAAGAATGTGCAGTGGATGAACGTTTTTGGACAGCTACTGACAAAATGGAGGTGATTTGTTTTCCCACACTGTTATAGGAGATGAGATGTGGATATCTTACACAAACGCAAAATCAAAACATCAGTCAATGCAGTGGCGCCATTCATGTTCCCCAAAACCGAAAACGTTTAAGCCAATCTCCGTAGTAAAGTCGAAAAATGTTTGATACCATTTTTTGGGATGAAAAGGGCCGTTTTGGTTGATTTCATGGAATGTTGATTAATAATTACAGCTGACATGTACTGCAAAAAACTCACCAAACTGAGACATGTGGTTCTAAAATCGATGACGCAGGAAAAGTTCATCTGGTGTAATCCTCCTTCACGATAATGCTTGTCCTCAGACCGCTGCCATAACCAAGAAGATTCAGATTTTCATTGAGAACTTTTGACCACCCTCCATGTAGTCCCGACCTTGCACCTAGCGACTACTTTGTCTCTTGCCTTTTAAAAAGTGACTTGATAGTTAACGATTTGAAAACTACAAGGAATTCAAGACTGTTATTGTTAACTGATTCAATTCCCAGGTGACAAACTTCTAAGCAAGGAAGTTAAAAAAACTGTAGCATTACAAAAAATGCTTAGAACTGAATGGCGATGTGTGGAAAAGTGAATCAGATGTGTAGTCAACTAAAAGTGTTTTTTCTCACGAGTTAATTTCTTTTAATGACCAAGTGGTCCTTACTTTATGAATATGCCTCGTAAATCATAAAAAAATGGAGTGTCAGCGGAATACAAAATAAATATATTTATATGTCTACCAACATCACACTTAATAAATCTTTGCATCATCAATGCTACCACTCCTACGCAATTTAAAACAGCAGAAGTAATTCCCATCTTCAAATTAAGAAATAAAAGTGGTCTCAAATTATCATCCTATTGCACTAGTTTAAAATTTAGCCAAAGTTTTTGGTAAAAGTACTTTTCATCAGATTAAATGAATTTTTTATAAACAAAATATAAGTCATTGTTACGCCAGTATGGTCTCAAAAAAGGCATAGTTACTAACGAAGCTTTGCCAAATTTAACAAAAAAAATTAATAATAGTTTAGATGTTAGTATTCCAATCATTTCTATTTTCATTGATCTTGCCAAATCCTTTGATATGGTCAATCATAAAAGTTTACAACAGAGACTACACAAATACAGAATATGAGGTACAGCACACAAATTACTGCAAAGTTATCTAAGTGTCAGAGTACAAACTATAAAAATAAATAAAACAAAAACTATATCAGAAATATAAACATAGGTGTTTCTCAAGGAACAATACTAGAACCAGTTCTATTTCTAAAATATGTGAATGACATCTTTGAAATATTACCTGAAAATGACATATTTTCGCTTACGCTGATGATAGAGTAGTATTAAGCTCTAAAAATCCTGACAGGAAATCTGCATTAAATTTCACTATGAAAAACTAAAAAATAAATTTTTGATATCAAATAGTACTAATATAAACAAATCTTTGAACTTACCAAATATTAAATTGAATATAGGGAAAAAATCCTCTATGTATAGCTAAATTACAAAAAACTAATAGACTGCCCAATACATACAATGCATTATCAGTCAAATCCATTTTACTGAAGACAATAAAAAAATTGGTTTTTGATATAAAAATTGAAAAAGATTCATTTTTTAACTTAAATAATGGAAAAAAGATAAGGAAAGAAATTAGAATATAATTTTTATTTTGTATGTTTTGTAGATATTATATCCAGATCTGTGCACAGGGTCTAACTCATAGAATAACTAATACAATCTATAGAGAATATCTTGTTACACCTCAAACATCTGAATAAATTAAATATATTTTCAAGAAATTAACTTTTATCCAAAAAAAAACTTTTTATTTACTACATATTTAATGTTATAAGCAATTAAAATTAGATTTACAGAAGTATATTATTGTATTAGATCAATCCAAACTAAATAAACGACTGTTTGATTACATCAGTAGTTCAAATAATGTAAACTGGCCTTAAAACTATATACAAGAAATGCTAATTGAAACAGCACCTGATCATACACTTAAAGAATGATACTTAAACTATTGTTCTAAAATCAGAAATTTTAAATAGATGTGTGCAAAATTTTTTTTTTTTAATTAGAGACTGAATAATTAAGAACAGATTAGAAAAATAATTCTTGAAAGATCTAATTTTCTTCACTAAGAAAAAAACTGAAATTAAACATTATAAATACCTGCAACATAGACAAAAGTTTTATTTTTTTCAGATTAAAAAAAAAAAATTAATCTTAAATTTCCAAACAAAAAGAAAGAATGAAAAACAAGGATCAGAAAAAGAGGAGAGAAAGAGAGAGAGCTTACTGAAGAAAAGATAACAAAAGTTTCAATATTTAAAACTGAATTGCAACAGTTAATACTACATACCAACACCTTATCTGAAGTATGAACATATCTAAGAAATACTTTAACATCAGTTATGTTACTTAATAACTCATTATCATAAAAAGTAAAATTAACAAAACAATAGAGAATGATTTTATAAATATTCTGGTCAATATACAAAAATAAAATGTTAATACAAAACAATCCGGTTAAAAACCGGATTATGCACCAAACACTGGGATCATTGTTAAACCAATAAAAGTTAACCATTTTCAGATTTTTTCCTGAATTTGAGAAATTGTACAATTCTGTCTCATTTTATTCATCACATTGTCTATTTGTTTAATTATCTTAATACATTAAATTGACAGTAATAATTAATAAATTTCTTAGTTCAGTATAATGTTGACAATCGGCCATGACTGTACATTTATTTTAATTTTTAACTTATTGTAATGTTTTTCTGATGGTTTAAATAAACCAAAAGATCTTGAGATAGTAATACATCTTTGTTGCTGGTAAGCTAGTTAAATATGTTTTTTTGTTTTTTAATTATTCATAATATATTCATTTTAAATTCGTATTATATTGTTGGAATTAACTGCGTTTGATTTTTAATTCTGTTAAATGACTAATTAAGTGTGTTTAAACAGCAGAAAAACTTTCATTTAGAAAATTCAGTTTAGTAACCGAATTTACAAAAAAGATTGGACTGATGCACATTCTACTCACACCGACCCAGATTTTAATTTTCACTTAGTGTAAAGATTGATCATGCAATTTATGAATTGCATGATCAATCATAAACTCCCATAGAAGTTAGTTGTCAATCACAATCGTATAAATTAATAAACGCTCCCAGATGAAACATCTATGAAAAAGGTAATGTCAAAGATACAGACAGAACTTTGGTCAATAAAATGTTTAAACCATTGACAATAATTTAGTCTTTAGGCATTATCTATGGGTTTCAGTTCTTTTCTTACAGCTTTATGTACAGTAGCAAGACTGATATCTTGCTGCTGCATTAACTTACATATTGATAGGACTTATGGTCATAGCAAATTAAATCATCAAGCAGTTTCTGTTAAATTTAGGTGGTGTTTCACTTAGATCAGCATCTTCAACAAAACTACGTTACGGTGAGGAACACAGGACAACTGGAAACTTTTCAGAAAATTTGTGCTTCATTAAATCAGTTTTATTTATCAGCTTAACAAAAGACATGTTCAACAAGAAAAACGCATTTATTTCCAAAAGAAACATTGCGTTTTTTATAGTTATTGATTCTGATAAACTAAACAAGATAAAACGAAATGAACCACATTCAATCAAAACTCAACTGACGTCTTGGTTTATTACTAAACAATGCCTAACGAACCCACAGAGCAACCAACTTGACGTCGAAAGAACAAAATGCACCACATAATTCTGAAGCATACTGCACAGCAACTTTCTGAACATACTGTATGTGTGAATATATATATGTGAATATATATATATATATATATATATATATATAAACTAATTAAGCTAATATAAACATGTGAACACATGTATACAGCTTCACAAACCTTGGGTTTAGGATAAAAGAAGATGTATAATACACTACTGAATTTATTCGCAAAAAAAAAAATAACCTGATATGCAAAGAATATGGTAATAGTAAGTGCACTTGCCACAGAATATGAACTTTAAATCATAATTTTTTGTCTCTTTCTTTTTTTCTATCAGAATAGTTTTTCTTTTTACTTAAGAAGAATATATTTAAATATTGCAATGTTAACTGAACTAAAAAAACAAGACAAAATAAACAAACTTCAACACATAGTGTGTTGAAATACATAAATAGTGTGTACTATTTATTATATATATACTATATCTATCTAGCAATGAATTAATATTTTTTTAAATGGTAAATAATATTTTCATAAGATGATCTAAGTAAATATAATTGTTTATAACCAATTAGATTTAAAGACCTAAAATAATTATTATTCAGTTACTATATTTTAATAAATATAGTAATAATAACATTCTAATGATAGTAAAGAACATTTAACTTAACATTGAGAAATTTTTTTTTTTTTTTTTTTTTTTTTTTGTTTTACCTCCGGAACCACCGTTAGGTTATATCTTCAGAGGATGAGATG
>JAAAKQ030066946.1:0-15591 GCA_010016005.3 Zanna intricata | reverse complement strand
GGTAAACCAAAACGCACCGCCGGGCCCTGGGAAGGGAACCTGGGAGAGCGTAAAAAAACCAGAAAAATGACAGAAGAAAAAAAAAAAAAAAAAAAAAAAGGTGATTTTGTAAATTTAAGGTGTCATCATACAAAAGCAGTCTGTGGAAGATAAAATATTACCCACGTAAGAGGCCATAAATGCCATGGATTAGAAAGATACATCTTAAGTGTATGAGCAACAAAATGAAAGTTGTGGTATAGACCTCCACACTATGGAAGAGAGTTAGACTTAGTGCTTAAGGAGCACCTGGCACTTAAGTAATACTCTAGGTAATGTTATTCTGATTTTAAGGCCCCTTATCTCAGAACACAATAGGAAATCAGCAGGGAAGTTTTGCACAGTTTTTTAAGGTCTTTCTTTTAGCTAATGAGTTTTTTCATACTTTTATTACAAAAACTTTTTCACTTACAGTTTTTATTCTATTTTCCTATTTTTGATGCAGATTTTTTGCATAAAGATAAGTTGTACCTTAGAAAATATAAATCATTAGATCTTAAAAAAGTCAGTAGCTGAATTTTATATACACAAACACAATGTAAAAATTTAATTTTCTACTTTAAGCAAATCATGAGATAACAGATCTTATAGTTAAAAACATACAATTATTGAAAAACGATTAAAAATATCAGAAACTGCCGTGTTACATCCCAACACTGTATTTTGCATTGTCTGGGTTTTCTTAATCACTCTCCTTATATTCTGATTGAGTAATTTTTCTTTTTTTCAGTTCCATGTTAATAAACTATTTTTGCCTCCTAATGTGCACTTTTTATTCAGTGATAGTCTATTATTTTTAACGCACACAACATGATCTCATCTGGTTCCATTCCAAACTTTTGAATAACTCTAACATGTCCTGTATTCCCTCAATGTATGTTAACGCAACATCATAAACATACAATATTGTAATCCAACAAAAACACATTTTGGTACTCTGAACCCTAAAACATTATTGTAAGATTCATTGAGGTTCTGCGTGAGATCTTGCAAACATTCTCTTAGAAGAGTAATATCAGCAAGACTTTGAAAAATTGGTTTTATTACTTGGCAATCAATTTATGTATAGGTGATTTATATGGATACTGTTTTATATTTATTTTAGTTAGGTTATATTTACAGTAATTATTATTTTTTTTGATAAGTTGAGGTGGAGAATCCCATTTATAGACAGCATGTTGGATTCACTAATATGTTCCGCAATATCTTTTTAATATGCATATGTGTACCTGTGCCATACCAACTAAACCTCCATCTCACCAATCCAGCCTCCTAGGGGACTGGACCTGCAATAAAGCATTACTTGGTCGTGGGAGGTGCCTTGCTTCTAACTACCCAGATGGGTAGTTATGCTATAGGCCCTATGGGCCTGGCTATGCTATTCCCATCAGAAGAACCCAAGCAGCCGGGACTTAGCCCTAAATCGCTCTGCCTCTAGCTGAAAGGGACTTCCTCAAAGTGCCTCTTTCCAGAACTATCCCAAGTAACCCCGGGGTCTCCAATCACTCATCAAGAGCAGCCCACCTCAGTGAGCTGCTTCTCCAGATTAAAGCTGCCACACTCCCCCTACTAACCAACTATCAATCCGCTCCCTGTTCTCTATACTCTCCTCATTTCTTCTTGATGATTCTTGCTTTGAGTTTCTTTACCACTGCTCACTTCGTGTTGTCACACAATGTGAAGGGCACTGTTTTTTCCGTGCAAGAAGTCCCAATCACAGGGTCTCCTTTGTATCCATTCATCTTTGGCACACATAGAAGGTATTTTTGGGGCTGCCTACTTGTGTGCAGTAAGTACACTTTGGAAATTCCTGACTCCTGAATCTATGCAGGTAGAAACTGAAATCCTCATGTAACAGCTGGGTGAGGAAAAATCTAACCTCTCCATGCCTCCTCTTCACCCACCGTTCCAGACGAAGAATCAGCCTTTTTGTCTAAGCCTCCTTAGCTGTGACATTCCACAACTGTGAGCCTGCCATGCTCGCAGTAGCAGATAGGCAGTATCAGCTTTCTGCATACCCTCATAAACTTGGTGAGTTTATGACTGCCCTCTAACAAAGCGAGTTATATCAAGAAACATGATGAGATAAAGAACTTAATCATCAATATTGTCAATTCTCATAATAATGTTACAATCACAATGGAACAGACATTCATTGGATTGGTGGGGTTTTTATCCGGTTCTAACGAAGGTTCTGTTAACATCTACAGTAGTGAAAGGGAGACAACTATAACTACTTCTACAGCAGATCAGGGTATTCATGTGGGAATGTGACTATTCCAGATTTTGTTGAAAGGAGAGTGCTGCCTTTAACTAGGTGTCATTCTCTTTTGGCAGGACAGTTGTCCTCATAATCAATGGAGGTTAATTTTGTTGATGATCTTGCATTTTCAATGTGTTTGAAGGCCTGATTTCATTTTAAAAGATGAGTCTGATCTCTGTGTAACTGATGTCACTATTCTGTTTATTAATTATTAAATGATGTAAGTAAATTTAAATTTATAAATTAATTTTGAGCAAATAAGATGTGGCTAAACAGACTTGACAGATTAGCATATTATATTGATTTTAAATAACCTCTAAATTGAAAATTCAAAATCCAACCTTAGGGTTTTATTTCACTTTAATACCTGTTGATTTTTGTTTGGGAATTCAAAAATATTGATCGCATTAAATCACATCCCTTTATGTTCAGAAAATTCTACTTGATAAGGGGATTGGACACTGGTTTAAGTTTCATTGGTTAAGCCTGTGGCTTAAGGTATTTTAATGTTTTCATTTAGACCAGCTTATAGGGAGGTCAATCGTTAAAGAAGCATACTGAATACAATATACAATATAAAGGAATACTGTATACAATACAAAGGAATTGTGGAACAATTTCTTTTTAGAGCACAACAAACAGCATGGTCAGCTAGTGTTACATAACTAACATCTCATATACATCTTGTTTTGTTAATATATTTATGTGCACTGAAATTAAAATAAAAAAAGAATGAGCTAGAATAATTTTTCAATTATATAGATCTGTTAAACAACATTTCTAATGATTAAATAATAATTGGAAAGATAATTGGAAAGCTTAGTTCAAATAATACTCATTCAAAAGTCACATAAGCTCATAAAATATTCATGACTGCAATCTCTATTAAAAAAATCTGATGTAGACAACACATGACTTCCTTGTACGCATATTAAATTACATAGACACATTTTTAAAAGTACATAAAATGTTACTTAATTAATAACCTCTGATATTATTATTTTTGTATTGAATTATTATTTATCATAAAATTTATTTGTGATCAGAGGTTAATAATTATTAATAAATCAACATATTGAAATTAAAAAAATAGTCCAGTCATCAATGGTACAATACCGTATTACTTACAATTTTGGGAATTCACACAGATTTTCATAAAAATTTGGGTTTAAGGTTCTACTTACCCTCTACTTCAAAATATACCATGTGCTGGACCGGGTTTTTTATTTCTTAGGGGTGAAAACTACCCCTTATTGCAAAAAATTTTAAAATTGTGGATTATAGCATGTAGTTGCTTAAAATAATGTTTGAATGAATTATTTGTAGATCTCTTGACAAACGTGAACAAGATATATCATTAATCAGAAAGATTCAACCCCTGTAAATCATCCCCTGAGAGTAGTGATTTTCAAAACTAGTTTTAAAGATATTTATTATAACTTGAAATGATTTAAAAGTGCGTCATATTAAATTTAAATTATTGTACTTTAGTTCAATGAAATACATTATTTTCTGAGACACTTAAACCCTAATAAATTAACTCCTGGGGGTAGTAAATATAGAAAAATATTTTTAAAAAGACTTTTTGCAATTTGAAATGATTCAAAAGTGAATTTATATCAAATGTATATTACTTTACTGGTAAAATAAAATAATTATTTGTTTAGCCATTTGTTCAACCCTTATAAATCATCCTCTGAGTATATTAATTATTAAAAAATAATTTCAATGATTTTTTTACAATTAGAAATGATTAAAAAATGCATTTATATTGAATTAAGAATATTTCACTGGTGAAATAAAATCTGTTATTTTTTGAACACTTCAACCCTTATAAAAGCCACCCCTTACGACAAAAAATATAAAATTTGGAGTTATAGTTTTTTTTTTATATAACTTTGTTAGAATATTTAGAATTAACATATTTATAATATCAAGATATTTTTATGTTGCAACCTTAACAACCACAACCCTTTGAAATATTTTCAAATACTTTGAAGAGTTCTGTTCTAAAGGTTACAGTAAAGTTCATATTTTGTTATTTAAAATGTAATTTATCATTTAGGCTATTAAGCCTTAAAATTACCCTTACTAATCTAAATGTAAAGAATAAAAATTAATAAATTGAAAATTACAGTAATAATGAGAGAAAATGATAAAAATTTATTTATACTTAATTTAATTTTTTATTATTTTTACATATATTTTACAAAAATACATATATTTGACAACATTAAACCAGAAAAGAACGTTATAATACTTTCACCATGTGACAGATGTTGCTCGATTGTATTGTAATGCTCCGATCTTTCTGTCTTTAAGTGTGTGCGTATATATATATATACAGTACATACATACGTATAGGTGTGTGTGTGTGTGCGCGTGTGCGTGTGCACGCGCACACACACACACACACACAAATTAAAAAAAAAAATTAAAAAAAAAATGCTATTGGTTTTTCAACGATAATTCCCTTATTTTTTAAGCTATAAACTTTTTAAAAAAAAATTTTATAGAGAATTTCATGCGTTTTAACGTCATATTAGTTAAAACTTTTTTCAACCCTTATTTTTGAAAAGGGTTGTGTTCAAAGGGCTTGGGTGAACTACAAATAGTACGCAAATGCAAACTTTGAACTGTCATATCTCATTTAATTTTTATGATAATAAAAAAATATCAAAATTTTCAGTAAACTAAAACCTACAATCTACATTCAAAAACTTTTTACATATGAATAGTTTTTGGTTTATTTTTAAAAAATGCATTATTTTTCAAAATTACAAAAATGAAATTTTCACTTTAATCAATTATTTTTTCTAAAATAAGCATTCCAAACCGGTCAAATCACTTGAATCATATCAATAATACCCAAATAAAATAAATTGCAAGTGGGTTATGATTAATTTCAATTATTGTGGTAATGTCGAGGGTGTTAATGTTAAATTTTTTCACAAAAAAAAAATAAGAAGTGACTTTAGTTTTGTTATAAGTTAGTAAATTTTGATGCAAAACACTTTTACCAGCACTCATTTGAAAGGTTTTTTTAAGTACTTTAAAAAAGGTCTCTTGAGTTTTTCCCAAAAATTTCACCATTTTCAAATTATTTAAGGTTCAAGGTTTCAAATTTTGCATTTCTCATAAAATAACCATACTTCAACGAGCAATAACTCGATTCGTATTGGGTTTACAGAAGTCATTAAAAAATGAATTTGTTTGTTTTTTAGTAGCTACGTTTTTGTTCTAAATAATTTTGTTGGTAAAATGAAAACTTTTTAAGTAATTCGTGAAAAAAGGTTAAAAAACATGAGTTTTTTCAATGACAAATGTATTGTTTCAATGTGAATAACTCGGAAAGTATCAAGTTTAAAAAAAAAACTTTATAGAACAAAAATTGCTTAGAATTGGTCAATCTATCAATTTCCGAGTTTATTTTTATTAAAAAATGTTTCACTCCCTAGAAGGGTGGCTTCCACCCCTAGAGTAAAAGCCCACTTAGGCACAGGGTAGATTTTGAAGAAGATTATAAATACTACAAAAATCCCAATTTTCAAGAAAATCGATGTTGATTCTCAAAATTTCCCGCAAAAACGGCCCATTACTGGACTAAAAAGTTAAAAAAAAGGAAAAGGAGATGAAGTCCAATTTGAACTGATGTGTACCCTTGTAAGATCAAAATATTTCATTAATTAAAATTTTATTTGGCTATTAATCTGGAACCAATGAAAGTAATTACCACTTATGATATATCATTAAAAAGCTTTCAATGAGAGCTTATTACTACAGATAAGAAAAAGTTCAAAATCCAAATTTTTGGGGATTTTGGGCTTTTTTGGGACACTTTTGGTTCACTCAATTACAATCAAAAGGGGAGGTGTTACAACAGTCCTAATTCCAAAATTTCAACTTACTATTTCAACATACTACGACTAATTGTATGTTGTAAGATCCTTCTTTATTCTTCATTCAAGGAAATAAAAAAGTATTAATGTACTACACTTGTCAGTATTAAAACACTGCATTTTTCTTTGCCTTTTCATTAACCAAGTAATACTTGGAATATTTTTAAGAATTTTAAAACTGATACATTATTGATGTCCCTTAACTTTTTTCACAACCTGTTCTTTTCATATCTATAGACTAACAAACTTGTCAAGGTCTACAAACAAAAATTAAACCCCCTCTCAGATTACAATCTTTAATACAGAAGTTTTGCAATCTTCCAAAAAAGTATTTTCTGTTTCTCACATATATAAATGTAAAAAAAATAGCATCATCATAAAAGCTACAAACATTTCCTTTCACTAGAAATTTCCCTACATCGAAATGGTTCTAAAGCCTGTTAAATCACTACATGATTCTGATTCTTATTCCACAATAAGCCTCCTTCCTCAATATTCCACACTATTTAAAACAGATTTTTCCCACAATCTTATCTTTTGTAGGATGATTTTAAATACTTTCACATCATCAGTTTGGTTTCAGATCCCAACACTCCTCCATTCATTAGTTTCAGAAAGAAGTGAACCCTTTGGTATTTGTCAAGCTTTTGATCATGTTTAAGTTGATGGTCTGCAATTTAACTTAGAGATTCTTGCTCTCCTTATCTTATTCTTCAGTAATGTCTCGCTGATCATTGTTTCCTAGTTTCATAACTTGAATAAGTTATATTTAAGGGCACCAGGTACCCTTTTTTTTAATTTTTTTTTTTTTTTGCATTTTTGGTTATTTATAATGTTATTTTATACATATAAAACAATTTTTTTGTTTGCCTTCAGTCATTTGACTGGTTTGATGCAGCTCTCGGATTCCCTATCTAGTGCCAATCATTTCATTTCAGTATACCTCCTACATCCTATACATCCTATATCCCTAATAATTTGTTTTACATATTCCAAACATTCCCTGCCTGCACAATTTTTCCATCTACCTGTCCCTCCAATATCAAAGTGACTATTCCAGGATGCCTTAATACGTGGTCTATAAGTCTGTCTCCTCTTTTAACTATATTTTACCAAATGTTTCTTTTTTCATCGATTTGCTGCAACAACTCTTCATTTGTCACTTTATTCACCCATCTGATTTTTAACATTCTCCTGTAAGACCACATTTCAAAAGCATCTGATTTTTTCTTTTCAGGTACTCCAATCATCCAATCGTCCAATTTTATAAATTTTATCTATTTTTAGTGGCAAAATTGATTTTTTTTTTCGATTAGCATTACTCACCGAAAAATGTGAAGTTTGAAGTTCTTTCTAAAGAGAGTTTTTTGTTGGCCCTGTCTAGTTATTATGAAAGCAACCCAATGGGTTAGTCTGGTGTTGAACTCGACATCGCAAGTAAGCTGATTTTAAAGTTGTGAGTTCTAAGGTTCAAATCCTAGCAGAGAGAGTTACTTTTATGAGAATTTGAATACTAGATCGTGGATACCAATGTGCTCTTGTGGTTGGGTTTCAATTAAACATACATCTCAGGAATGGTCAACCTGAGACTGTACTAGACTAAATTTGTCGATTTTAGTTAAATTTGAAGTTTTGATCATACTCGAAAGTGGATGGATTACAAAAACTCCGCGGGAACTTGAAGAATGTTGTATTAGAAGATTAGCAAGGTAAAAAAATTTCAGGAAAGGATCAACTGACAGATAAACTTATTAATGAAATTCAGGTCTGCTATGGTTTAAATATAAGAAAGAATACACTTTGTGCAGAAGACATGAAGTGTGCAATTAGGGCTATTTATTTTCATAAAATCTTGACAGTTAAAAACCCTTCACATTGGCTTTGTTCATGTAAAGGGTTTTCATCAGCTAAACTGTATTTACGTAGCCCATTGAGCTGGTTTAGTGGTTAACTCGTCATCGCGAATCAGCTGATTTTGAAGTCGAGAGTTCTAATGTTCAAATCCTAGTAAAGACTACTTTTACATATAGTTGAATACTAGATCATGGATACCAGTACTCGTTGCTTGGGTGCTTGGGTTTCAATTAACCATACATTTCAGGAATGGTATATCTGAAACTGTACAAAACTACACTTCATTTATATTTATACGTATCATCCTCATTCATCCTCTGAAATAATATCATATGATGGTTCTGGAGGCTAAACAGAAAAAAGAGGTTGCATTTATGTGGTGTAAATACAACCTAACTAAAATAAATAAAGAAACAATATTTACATAAATCACCATGGATCTCCAGGTGAGGATTACTCAAGAGGAAGACATTAGGAAAATATGTCATAATATTCTTTGAATCAGAGCTTGGAATATTGCAAGCTTAAATAGAAGTGGTAGGGTTGAAGATTTAAAAGAAGAAATGAAAAGAGATGAATATAATAGGGATTAGAATAGACAGGTGAAATGGAAAGATGAACAAATTGTGGTCAGAAAATTGTAAGAATTGTTTATATGAAATTAAACAAAAGAATAATAGAAGTAATTATAAGTAAGAAAATTGGTCAAAGTTAATTACAACAAACAGTATAAGGAAGTAATTATTTTTGTAAGGTTAGATTCAAATTATAATCCCATGAGTTTAGAGGTGCCAATCCCATTATTGTGGTGGAAGTGTTAACCTCTTCAGCAAAAGAGATAGATAAGAAGAAACAGATGATTTAGCCAAATATGTAAAAAGAGATGATAATTTAATAATGAGGAACTGGAGTGCCATAGCATGAGAAGAATGAAAAGAAAAAGTAAGTTTGAGATTATGAATTAGGTCATAGAAATAAAAGAGGAACGAGGCTTTTAAAATTTTATACTAAGTATGAATTAGTTATTTGAAAAAACTCTGCTTAAAATGATAAAAGATATATATGGATGAGACCATACATACCAGACTTGGTAATATAATCATCAGGCAGATATTTTGGAATTATATATTATGACCTTCAAAATGTACACAAGAATAACTTAATTCTTTCATAAATAAAAATGATGTAATCCAAATTAAAGAAGAAAGGAGGCAGAGAGATGGCATACAGACAGGTTAAAAGAAAATGATTTAATCTTAATATTCATAAAATTGCTATAAGATTTTGGAGAATGATTTTTTCTGCTTCTAATGATTTTGATTTTAGCCATCGTGTTTTTTTTTCTTTACTTCTGGAACTGCCATTAGGTATTACTTCAGAGGATGAATGAGGATGATGTGTATGAATGTGAATGAAGTGTAGTCTTGTACAATTTCAGGTCGACCACTCCTGAGAAGTGTGGTTAATTGAAACCCAGCTGTTGCACCTGTTTTTTTGAATTA
Source organism: Zanna intricata (assembly GCA_010016005.3). Lineage (NCBI taxonomy): Eukaryota > Metazoa > Arthropoda > Insecta > Hemiptera > Fulgoridae > Zanna > Zanna intricata. The sequence continues at coordinate 6,034 of JAAAKQ030066946.1, read as the reverse complement.
TCACAGTATATTTAGCATTATTATACATCGATAAGAAATATTTTCCTAAATGATATTATTATTGACATTTTGTATAATAACAAAGTCAATGTATTCAATTTTTATTTTGAAGTATTAATAATTTCAAGATTGCAGAAAATATTTAAGAACCGTAATAATCTGGGTGAGAATAAAATTATATACCAGTCCCTTGACATGTGTTGAAAAGTTACATAACCTACAAAAGCAGACGGATATTCCTGAGAGTGCCTAAACAATTAACATTAACAAGTAACTTACACACACACGCACGCACAAAATTTAGTTCAGATTCTAAATATTTAATTATAGATGTAGAATTATTAAATAATATGCTTCAAAAGTTGTGCTGTATGAGTAAGTTGTGTAAGTGACATTTCAGTTTCTGTAAACAAAAATATTGGCTTTACTTCTAAACTTTGTTTGTGGTTATTGTACTGAAAGTTTATTACTCTTCCCCATCTATTTTGATTAAATTTAGTAACAATAAAACACAGAATTTCTTTGCTGTAAATACTAAATTAGTGTATGGGCTTCATGGTATTGGTAAAGGAAAGCGTTCTGGTGAATTACCTTGTGGCATATTAAATGCTCCAAAACCACCAGTTAGATTTTCAGGTTATGTTAATGTGAATGTTAATGCTGTAATAAAGGTTTGTTTGAAAACAATGAAATTAGCAGTTGAAGAAGATATTATTGATAATGGTGGTAGTCATTATATTTGCTTGGCAACAGACGGCTCGTGGCAGAAGAGAGGTCCACACCTCTGTCAATGGTGTCATTATTATCACTAGCACAGACACAGGTAAGTAATTCATTATGAAGTTTTATCTAAAGGAGAAGTATCAAAATATTCACATAGAAAACTGTGGGGCCCATTACTCTGGTACTTCTGGAGGTATGAAAGTTCAAGTAGTAAAAAAGTAAAGAATGTTTTTAATTACTCTGTTAGTAAATTTAACAATCATTATATTCAATATTTTGGGGATGGAGACTCAAAAACGTTCAGTGCTGTATCAGATTTAAATGGGTACTTTCTGATTAAATGGAGGCCACCTCAACACAGTGTGCTGTGACTGTAACATTAGGTTTTTTTGCTATCTATGTTGAAGAAAATACTTTTCTTAATAGATTGGCACTTATCGCAGTCAATGTTAAGTTACTCAAGTTACAAGGTTAAATTAAGGTCAAAAAACAAAATGCTGCAAAAAACATAGGAGCATAGCTTGTCACTATTTAAATTCATATCTGGCTGAATTCATGTGGTGATAGGCGGCTCGTGGCAACGTACAAGCTCCTTGGCAACATTGTTAAGTTTTAGGACCCTGTTCAAGTACAAAAGTAGTTTGTAAAATTTAAAAATTTTGTGTGATATAAAGGCCTGTACTGTGTGTACGTTTGAGTTTTTTTAAAAACATCATTCTTCCTTCTGAAACCAGGTGGTCTCTGTTTAATTAGAAAGTACCTTTAAATGTTTCTGGAGATGATTGTCCCGTAACTAAACTTGAATGTGATAGGTCACATTCAAAAGAGAATGGGATTGCACTGGGTGCCTTCTAAAAAGTTATGTCTGTACTTTAGAATGCATTTTCCGAAAAAACCATTTTTTACTGCTTGTGTTCCTTTTTCACAAAAACTATAAAAGCTATGGTTTGAAATTTTTTGGAGAGTTTCCTGCATGTATTTTTTACAATTTAACACAGGGATTTGAGTATTTTCCTATAATTACAACAATTAAAAATAATAATGCAAAAAAAAATGGGAAAAAATAGTCAAGCCATCATAATTGGCCATCAATAAAATGCATAGTTTCTATGAAAAGAAAAATTTTCAAAAATCCCTCTCTTAAAATAGAAATAAAGTAATTTTATACAATACAAAAAATTTCAATTTGAAATCTCTTGATAGTTTATGAGAAAAAGGAACATCAATTTGCTCTATAATAACATGGGAAAGATAGAAAGTACTCTACCCTCTTAAACGAGTTTATATTGAAAGAAATTATGAGATGATCTAATCTTTGAAAGACTCCTAAAAGAATAAAGCAATAGGAACTGATGATACTAGTGGAAGTAACAGGAATCTGTATTACTATGCCATGTGGGAGATATAAGAGTGATAAGCTTTGTGTACTTGTATATAAGCTTTATTAGACTGATGAAAATATCCAGATTTTAAACAGTGTAATTGTTACCATACCAAAGAAAACAGATGCAGATAAGTCTGAGAACTATTATACTATCAGTCTAACATCTTGAGCATTGAAAATATTCACAAGTATAGTTAAAAAGTAAACAGAGTTTGTGGTATAAAATGTATTAAATGCAAGTTCGGTTTCAGAAAGAGTGTTGGTAAAGGAGAGACTATTTTGGTCCTCAGATTGATTTTAGAAAGTAGGCTTAAAAGAAACTGTCTATCTAGTGGTGTAGACCTAGAGAAAACATTTGGTAATGTAGAATGGAATAAAATGTTTCAGATTTTAAGAAACTGGTTTTAAATGTAGAGAGAAAAGTTTTTAGTAAGCAGTACAAGAATAAGGAAGTGTTGTAAGAATAAAAAATGGAGTAAGCTAAATACTAATCAGAAAGAGTGAGATAAAGATGTAGGCTCTCCCATTGCTTTTTAACTTGTTCTCAGAAAAAGCATTATAGAAATTGGAGGAAAAATTTGGTAGCTGAATAGCTATCCAGTGAGGAAATATAAAGGTATTCAAATGATGCTCTAATTCTAAAGGCAGAAACCAAAGATGTTAGAATACTAAGTCACATGGATTTATTAATAGAAGAGAAATTCATTTTGAAAATACATATGACTAAAACAAATGTAATATAGTGTGACAAAGGAAGATAATGAGTAATTAAATGATAAGAGTGGTGAACACAATTTACTAGAAGCTGGAGAGTTTCGTTATTTTGATAATAACATCGCAAAGAATGATTTAAGTAATGCCGACATCAAAAGCAGACTGGCAAGAAAGCTTTTGTGTAAAAGAGTAGTTTGCTAATGTAAAATGCAGATCTAAGAATTATAAAGAAATTGCGGAAATATTTATCTGGAATATGGTGCTTTATATTAATGAGATGCCGAGAACAAATAAAGGAAAACAACAGAATCAAGCCTAATAAATTGATTCTTGTACTTTAGTCAAACAGCTTAAATAGTGCTTGATGCAATTCCCTTGTACTACAAAGAAAATTAGATTGTGATTATTGACCATAGTAATTGATGCTTTTTAAAATAAACATATTTTATATTTGATTAATTAGGTATTAATGGAGTGATTTTACCTTTAATAGCAATTAAGAATTTAGATGTTTTGCTGGTAATTGATTTCTTACTGATTAATAATTTTTGCTCCTTGCATATTTATCTGTTATTGCATTTTATTGTTTTGAATTCTTGGAATGTCTTTTAGTCATATGAAAATACAAAAGTCTCCGCAACATCTAGTATAGATTTATGTACTTAAAATGTTATGATGTTATAGCTCTGGCCTTTCTTAATGAAGTGATAATGTGCGTACAGCAACATTAGGTATTACGATGGTCAAACTAGTAGTGTTGTTATTCATGACAAACTATGGGTGGTAATAAGAATTAATAAATAGTAATATTAAAATTTAATTCATCTGGCCAAGCTTTTGATCTTTAACCTTCATGTTAGAAAGGTGGACCTCTATGACATTGATGCATAGCTTTTGAGATTATATTGCCTCACAAGTTTTAAGCTCCATTTGTATTTATTGCGTTACAACTGTTGTTAACATTTTTAAATTATTAAAAAATAATTTTGTAAGAGGTTTCCATTAAAAAAACCATTAGACAATTGTCTGTCTAAATATTTTTCTAATGTAGAATTTATTTCCAGAGTGATAGAAGAGAATATTCAATTTGTCTCTGACATTCTTGAGATAAATTTTTATCTTATCCCAACCTGTATGAAGGAGAACTTTTTTAAGGTATAGTGGCTTGTTTGAATGGTTTAGATTTTTTTCAGCTAGATATTTGTTTTATAATTGGCCTGCTTTAAAAGATATAGTGTATTTTTTAATTGACAATTGTTTTTTTTTTTTTTTAATTAAATTCTTGTTTTATGTTATTGGTAGAAGTATTTTTTTTTTTTTTTTTACAATGATTTGCTTATTTAGTAATTAATAATATTTCATCTATGTTACATATTTATTCTTATTTTAGGTTAGTTTTTTATATTTTTATTATTTTTTTAAATTCTTCTGTGTATTCTGGTGTTAACTATCTAGGAAACAAAATACATGTCTAGGTTTAAATTTTTATCCCTTAAAATAGTTTTTGAGTATTCTCTGTTTATGAATTTATTTCAAAAATCATTCAGCAAGGCAACGAGCCATGTATCAGCTATTATCAAGCATGTATTCTATGTATCAGCTATTAATTGTATTATGTTATATGAAAGAGAAAGAGGTTAATAAAAGTGAGGGATTTCTGAATTAGTAGTATTTTTTAGAAGGCAGTGCAAGTTTCCTAAAACTATATGATGGTAATCTCTCTCAATACAGTGTAATTAACGTGACCATTTGTTCTTTTTTTTCTTAAAACAGGATATCTACTAATTTTTAGGTAATAGTATGTGTATTTAACAAAAGGCATATTTCTTTATAGTTTGTATTTATTAATGAGAAGAACAGGAATGAACGAATGAAAATAAAGAATTCATGTAGTCTTATATTTTTCTGAAGAACAAATTTGGTTAAGTATTTGGTGTTGATTTCAAATAAGAATAAAATTCATGGCAGATTTCTTACAATCTACTTCAGTAATTAAAATTGCTTTAAGAACTGCGACTTGCAACTCTTTTTTCCGCTAGTCTACAAGTTATTCTTAAGAGAAAAGACCCTTTCTATCGCTGCATTAGTGCTGTGCAAACATAAAATATAGTCAATAGTTATACGAAAGTTCATATGATTCAAATTATTGGTGTGAAAGTTATTGAACAATTCCACCCGATGACTTTCGGTTGAAACCTTTTATATTCTGTCAGTTTTTGCAGTGTAATTAGTTAGAAATAAGTGAGAAATCATCAAAAACTTCTGTTCTTGATTACAATAATAGATCTCTTTGCAATCAGTATATAAGTTACACTTTAAATTTCTTCAAAATACCACTTAGGTATCTTGGTTAAATTTTTCCACTCAAATATTTCTAATTCTTCACAAAACAAAGTCCACTGCTCCAAATATTACTTGTTTATTTTATAAAATTCAATAGTTCTAATTTTGTATATTCTTCATCAACACCACTGCAGCCATTTTCTTGCAGTTTTGCAATTAAATTACGAACGGAGTAGGGAAGAAACAAAGTACTTTCAAGCCCAAATTGTTCTTAATGCAGTTTGATGAAACGTTGCTGACTCTGTGGATGCATAAAAAAGCCATAATTCAGAGATAAGGTTTTCAAAAAAAGGTTCTTATTTTGTTTGGACATTTATCGGTACTCAAAAAGTAGTTTTTTAATGGATTGTACTGTTTAAAAATTCTCTCAATAGTAGGCACAAACGCAAGCCACCTAGTTTTACTATAGCCAAGCAATTTCTGATACTCTGTGCCAACTTCATTACAGAATTTTTTCACGCGAACACTTTAAATAAAGTGAACATAATTTCACAACAACTCATTCAAAGTCTGTAGGTAGAGTCTGCGGCAGTTTTAATTGCGTTGTGAATTTATATGAGCTCCACATCCTATTTCTATCAATATTTTTTCGAGAGATAAATTTAGTTTTGCATAAATATTGTTGGTACCTCTTTTTTTCGATCCGCCTAAATTGCAATTGGTATTATTTCCACAAAAAGCCACGATTTTTGAAGTCAAATTATTTCCTGTCAATACTTTCATTAGGTAATGTATAATAAAGTCTGATGTTTCGCCCTTTAATATTTCCCCATTCTAAGAATGGGGAAATAGAATGGAGAATGCATCCTCCAATACAACAGGGGTGGCAGGGTGCTCAAAACATCATAAAGACTTCACCAGGTGTCACAA
>JAAAKQ030066935.1:2050-13590 GCA_010016005.3 Zanna intricata | reverse complement strand
ATATATATATAACAATTATTTGTCTTAAATAATGCAAGTGACATGAAAACATAATTCTGTAAGCATGAATAGTTACGAATTTAGAATTTGTAATGAAAACTACCCATTTAGTTTTTAATTAATGATAGAGCATATCAAATTAAAATTTATAGCACAACATTAGCTTATTTATTTATAATAAAGCAAACCGTAATAAATTCTTAAAAAATAAAAAGAAAATAACTATTAGCTTCAAATAGATTAATAATAATTTTAATATAATTGAATGGAAATTAAAAGATGGAACTGTTTTGAATTCAATAAAGGATGTTGTAAGGAAAAAGAGTGAGATCGAAAATGGAAAAAAACCAGCAGAACAGGAAAAAGGAAATAATAAAGATTAGAAGGATCTATAAAAGGGAAAGGAGGACATGAGTAAAGAAACGTTCCATTCTTTCCTCCCACCTATAAAGTTTAACTTAAAAAAAAAAACACAAACAAAATTTTCATCAATAGATGAAATAATAGGTCTAAATAGATCTGAGGAGTTGACACATCCTTAATATTGTTAGTTCAAGATAACGAAAATAAAAGCAACCGTAGATTTGACTCATTTAAATAATAAATGAGATGTTACTGATAAACAAGAAACATGAAATTTACATTTTTTCTCCCATAAAATACAATGAAGAAATCTAATTCATAAAAATTACGTGATCCTGCGGTACTGTAAAATAACCAAAGAGATTAATATTATGTGGGCCGTAGAGGTCAATGAACTTAACAACTATAGTCTGTTGTATAGTAGGGGTCAACAGTACCGTTCAATCTGCTACAAAGAATGTCTTACTAACACACGCAAAGGCTCTGTCACTCTCTCTCTCTCTCTCTCTCTCTCTCAATCTCTCTCAATCTCTCTCTCTGCGCGCGCGCGTGTGTGAACAGAGAGGAGGACTTACCAAAGGAAGGAAACCTGCAAAACATTTAAACATTTCATAAAGCAATAATGCCCTTTTAATTTAAATTATCACGTTACAGATTTACTTATAAACTAAATTTGTTATGTTTTTTTATAACAAAAAATGTTCATATTTTGCGGATTTGTTAGTGTAGGACTGCAAATTACTGTGATCTGTCATCGGAAAAAAAAATTAATGTTATAATATAGTAATAGTATAAATAAAAAAAAAAAATAATAATAATATCACAAAAATGTGGGAGAGTGAGTTGTCGAAATATCTATTAAAACTGCCAGCTATTTTCATAGTTGCCTAAATGAAATGCGCATTAATAATGCAATGTAAAACAAAGATTAATTTTTAACTTATTAATATCTTTTCCCAATTATTTACAGCTATAAAGCGTGTAACACACCTGATATAGCAGAGACACCACTAAAAGTTGCTTTCTGTAAAAGTAATGATGTTAATTAAAGCTAGCCCCTATAGCTAACAGTGTAAAGATGACACAGCTGAATGTCTGCGTTTTGTTAGATTTAGCATATTGATATGTAATAATACATTTGCCTCTGTGAATCACTTAACAGATTAATTAACTGATTAAATTAATTATGCAGGTAAATCCAGTTTAATATTGAAGTAGCTTGTTTCCTAGCAAGTTTGTAGACCAGCGACCAAACAACTATGATTTCTATGCATTTAACCGAACAAACTAAAATATTTTGCTATTAGAATGAATGTATATAATCCCCTCAAAGAAATGCAGAAATATGGAAATAAGATATAAGGAAAGAGACGCTATAAGCCAAAATTTCGTCAAAACCATCCAGCTTTCACGTACAGTTTTCACCTTCAACTTTGTTAAAATTATATTTTTAAGATAAGATACTTTAACTGTTTCATAAAATTCTCCTTTTATTTCGTTTCTTGGATAATCTTTTATCATCTCTACTTATTATACACTCTTACGTATTTTCATATTTTATTCTACAATCTCAGTTTTCTCCAAGAACCTTTTCACAGCAAACTACAATCTACAACCAAATTAACTAATCTTAAAGACCTTAATAATATGTCCTACCAACAACTTAGTTTCTTATTTTGCTCAACTAACTCTGAAATATTTCTTTTTTTCATGTTCTTATTAAAAGATCTTTTTAATTCAGACTTACACACCCACTTAATTATAAAGATACTCTTTCAATATAATTTTTTTTAAAAATCCATTCTTTCCTTCCTGGTTCTGCTGCCGTTTACGATTCGCTTAGTATAGTATTAAACTCTACACAATTACTTAAATAAATCTTTGTTTTATACTATAATTTTTGTATTGAAAGAAACGCCCTACTTTGAACTATTATAACAAAATCTAGGATTTTATTTTTTATCTTATTTTACTAAGAATTAGTTTAGAAAAAAAATCGTTAATCTTAAGATAACGCAGATTATTATTACACTATTTCTTACATTTAAAATTCTCAGGGCCTAAAGAATTAAAATAAAAATTCATATTTTACTTTAAAATAAAGATAATCTATACGCTCAGCTTCTAAAAATTGATAACTTCGTCTCCAGTCACAATAAAAAACGGTGGTTTTATGGTAATTGTTTTACGAAAGTAATATAAAATTTAGTCATCAATTTTTCTGGGTTGGTCTTGAAAATAAACAGAAAAGCTATTAATGAAAAAAAAAGATTTTCATATTGAAATCGTGAACAAATTCATAATGCGCTACAACAATCCCTGTTTAGGAAAGGTTATACACGATTTGTTACATTTCTTTTTTTCAGTCTCTTGCTAATTTTTTCAGTTGTGAAAATGTTTGTTGTCAGGAGGAATTTGATAAGAAGATATGAGACTGATAGGAGAGGAAATGAGATTTTTTTAAAAAGACCTATCATCTTCAAAATAATTAATGAAAATACGCGTAATTTTATTAGGGTAAAGATAAAAAGTTTATAATGCTTTAACACATATTAAATATTTCTTTTTTGGTACTTTTTTAGTTAATTTTTTGAACTCGGAATTCGTAAATGTCAAAAAGGGAGTAACTATCACTTTGCAGAATTTTAAATAGAGACACATTTCTAGTTGTTTATATTACTTAAAAGTAAAATAATACAGAAAATACGGATATTATTTTATATATGTTATGATTGTTTTATGAACAACAATTTATTTAGAAAAAGCAAAATTATTCAGATTCGAGAGTTTCTTTCGTTTTCAAACTGATTTGTGAATTTTTCTTTTTTGTATGTGAAAAAAAATATTTCTAGTTTATGAAATTTTCTAAAATACATATCTTGCTAAAGAATGATTCACTAAGAGAAGAAATAATGACTTGAACTGATCATATTACATTAAGAAAGAAAAAAAAGCGCACACACACACACACACACACATAAGAATAAAATAATTATGTAAGAATTATATTTAAATGATTAGGTAATAATGTATTGTGAAAAATTACATCGTAAATTAATTACCTGTTTATATACATAACAATAAAACAAAATGTTTACAACATTGGACAGATTCTTTTCACCCAAGAAATAATATAACAAAAGATGACAAATAAATAATAATCGTGAAGCAAATAGACGAGAATAATTTATCCTATAGAATGGAGGAAATTAGAAAGTCAAAATATAATCTACGCAGTAATAACCGTATCACAATAACAAAAAATATTGAAAACATTTATTTAGTAGAAGGGAAAAGAGGATAATAATTATAATTCGTGGCATCACAAAGATGTGTATTGGTATATACATTGTAATATTTGTTCTAAATACGTCTACAGGATCAATTTCATCAGTCGTTAATATTTATGGAAAGCGGTCATGTATTAAATAGTGGTGTGTATTGTACAACGTAAGATTATAAAGTGGTACTACACGGTAGGGATAAAAAGAGGGGAAACTGTCACGATATAAACTGCTGGGGCGCTCACGATTAGAAAAGAGTCTACAATATAATAGGATGATACAAGAGAGTGCGAGTGAGAAAGAAAGAAAGAGGACTTGTAAGTTTCCTTTCTCCCGTGACCCTCTCACTACAACGTGATCACATCTTAAACCGGCGGCGGTATAAGTTACTCGCAGTTAAGTGTCGTGACCGACTGCTGAGAAATATCGTTTTCAACTAAAAACAAACTCGGATAGATATAAATGAATTATGTGGTACACTTTGGGATTTTACTTATTTTCCAATTAAGTTTCTCCTCAATCGAACTTTAACGATTTCGGTGTATTACAAAAAAGATGAAATTTAAAAGAAAACTAAGATTTTAATGAAATCAAATAAATTAAATATTTCGATTCATGTTTAATAATTTAATTTTCAGAAATATAATCCCTTAACAGATAAGAATTTAAAATATTTTTTTCACTTTTCCTAGGATAAACAACTTAAAATTCATATTTCTAGTTATTTCGAGAGATGAAAAATTGTTTGATGAGTGAATAAAAAAAAAAGCCTTTTAAATCTATATACTACAGATTTACTGCTAGCAGTATATCACTGCTAAATTAAATATTTTCAGGGTTTTTTTTAAATAAACTGAAAATATGAAACGTCTTTATTCAGTTTCACTCTCTTATGAATGATTTAAGTACAAATCACGAAATATAACTTCACATAAATTTAAAGTCAAATTTTTAGTTTCTGTCATATTAAAAATTTTATAGAAATATCAATGAATTTAGGGAATCAATACTTATTTTTCATTATTCTTTAAGGGATGGTTAAAAAGGATGCCTGAATTGTTTTTTTTTTTCCCAGATGTAATAATTACTTTCACCATCAAATTCAAACACGATCAAAATTCATAAAAAAATATACAGAAATTATATTATTCACATTTAAATCACTTTTAAAAACGTTTTTAACATCTACGATAGAATGTTAAAGTTGTCATGTGTAATGATTTCTAGTTTCATTATTGTGGTAAGAAAATATAATTTTATTTCCAATTAACACTCTTAAAGGGGAATTCCTGAAGTTGAAGTAAATATTAATGTAGGCATGGCTGTAGTAAATAATAAAATTTCACATTCCATCTCTAATTGAATGAGATTTTAAATAATATTTGGTTAAAACTGTTTTTTCTCACAGGGGTAAGTGAGAAACAATTCCTTTGTTTGTAGCAGATCAATACTGAATAGGATTTTTAAATCTTTTAAGTTTCTAATTCTTTCAGTTTGAGCACTCCTTTTTAACCCCTTTTAATTTGTCCCTTAGTAATTTTTATCAAAATAATTTTTCTACACTTTACCTAAACTCCATTTACAGATAACTATGCCAGATTACAACTTTTTAATTCTACAGTAGAAACATTACAGACAAGCATGTTATTGATTGTGTTATCTTTCCATGTCTGGTATTAAATAAGGATTAAGACAATTTGTGATTGAATTATGTACACCATTTCCATTAAAACTGATTATGTTACTGAAGAAACTTTTTCACAGTATATTTATAATAATAAATAACAACAATATCTGTGTCATATAACCAATTAATACCTAATACAAATATCAATACCTATTAATAATATCAATACCTATATCAATAAATGACTATGTAATATTTTTTAATGAGAATGTAGGTTAGTTATTAGACCAACTTGCACTCTAATATAGATTTAATACATTTTTTCTAAACATATTAATATAAATCTTTTTTTTTTTAATGAAAATGCAAACTAAAAACCCAAAAATTGAAAAATCTAAATACTGAACTAAATTTTTCACACAAATCTCTTGCCTATTACCAGTGAGAGGTGTGGCAACACCCAACTGGAATTTTATAATCCTAATCAAATCTTTTACTACTGTTCAGAATCAACAATATTTACAAGAAGAGATTTGCTCTTTTCTGAGAGCCACACATCTCCACAGACTTGTAAACAGTTTTAATTTAGTTTTATAAACAACAAATTGAGCGAAAACCTTTCACTTTTTGGCCACAAATATTCTACATTTAGTTGTACCAAGTTGTATATACCTGTAAATTTAATTGACAATTAGCCTTTTCTGAAAATACCAATAATGTTTAGTAAATAGATATATGTATTTGTTATTTGTTTGTTTTTTATATTTACATTAGCTCTTCTGTTGGTTTGTTATCTCCTGTCATAAATAAATAGTTTTCTTTCCATTTTTATTAGATAAAAGTAAAAAATAATATTTTTATTAGAGTTTTCTTTTCTTTTAAATTAATTAATTTAACAAACAGAATACAGATTATTCTTCCATAATACATAATTATTAGTATTTTTAGAAAAAGATTCATAAGACTCCCCAGTAACTTAAAAAAATTATAATTTTCTAATTTTTAGAATTTACAGAACTAGAATGTTCTAAAGAATACTACTTAATAACAAAAATAACTTTTCAACCATTTTATAAATTTTTACTGATTTCTTTTTTTGTAAATCATATTCTTTACAGAATAACCATTAAAATAGTTTTCTATTAAATTTATTTTTTAAATATCAATTTTCTGTTTTCATTTGTCAACTTATTTGAAATTTGTTTATGAGAAAGTTTATAAGAGTTTTGAAACACTTCATGTTAGTTTAAGTACTTGTTCTTCACAACTTTCACAAATACATACTTTTTATTACATGAAATATGGTAATTTTTAAGTTGTTGACATTTATTGAGCTATTTTTCATCTCAGCTTGAGGTCAATTGAATCTCAAAAGTTGATGTATTAACTTTATTGTTGTAAATTAATCTTATAAATGAAAAGTGAAAGTTTTTAACACAAAATATATTTGTTTATCTAAAATATCCTGGATATGAAACTTTATATACAACTAATTATGCTAGGATTTCCTGGTTTTTCTACATTTTTAATATTAATATTCATTCAGGGGGCATTTATAAAGTAAATGTTTATCGTGTTTTTTATGCTGAATTATGTAATTAAAGAATATTAATAAATTAAATTTATTTATTAATACTTAAAAATGATATGATAAAAAAGTAATAAAATTCTGCAAACAAGTGCCTTGAAAATTTTAAAATAGTACTAAAACTCAAATGCAGATTGTTCTTGTTTAGAGAGTTTATTTTGGAAAAAACAAAATATTCTTCAACACAACTAAAGGAAAATCATTTCATATGAAATAATAATCTGATATAAAAAAAAGCGTGGGTTCTAGTAATTTAAAATTTGGTGTTCTACCTTATTTTTCAACATTTCAAGATTTACTTGCTGCTCAGAATGCATTTTACAAAACGTTTTATAAGGAATTTTTTTTAATTTTTGAATGGGGCATGAAACCCTCATGATATGTTGCACCCAAAGTTATTTGTAATTTATAAAAATTAAAGACTAAAATTTGCAAAACGCTATACAGATAATGTTTTTCAAGATTTTCACCAACTGTTTTTTTGTGAGGTAATAAATAAAAATTGATAGCCAGAGTATAATTGGGTACACTGATTGTCAATTTTTTATGGAACAGTACAAAAAAATATACATTAATCTTTTCTTAACAATATCTATCTTTCATAATTATTGAGACAATTGTGGAGCTTCTAAATATAGAATGGAATGTACTAATCAGAGTTATCAAATGTGGTCTGAAGTTGAATGAACACACTGTCAGAAAATTTTACATTAACAGGATGAAATATTCTAAAATGTTTTCTCATTGAATGCTTAAATATTAATTTTAATTATTTCCCAAATAAAATTTCAACTACCAAGAACTAGAGTTTAAATGTTACTAGTACTTGTACAAGTAAAGTCTATGAGTAAAGCTATGAGTTTATTGTGATAAATACAATCATTTATGACAGTTCATTAACTTGAGGTATCTTTCATTTAATCTAAAATTAAGATCAATTCTTGTTAATTTTTACAAATTATTCTGAAAAATTTTGGCATTTTCATTATTTTAAATACTTTTAAATGAGTATTTAAACAGATTATTTCAAAATATTTTAGAATTCAGACAGCTAAAAATGAAAAAAAATCATGTAGTTCTTTGTTTAGTGGTAACTCCTGAGTAGCAAATACCAAAAATCTAAAAATAGAATCTTCCAGCAAAAGTTGAATTTTTCAGAAAAAATTAATTTCCAGTGATAACAGATTTGGTAGATAGTACAGAGTGAGCAACAAAAACCAAACCTGTAACGTAATCGCTGCAGAATTAGTAGGTTATGTAGGAATGTAATTTTATGAATGATTTGGATAAATTAAATAACAAAAACATAAAACGTAATTTAAACTTTGAATTTATTTATCTTCTTGTTACAAAAGATTTTAATAACTACCGTAGGCATTGATGCACTTTTGTGCTCAACTGATCATATTTAGAGTCTTCTGATGCAAAAAAATTGTTGTCAGTTGCATTAATTTCTTATTGAATGTTCATCTTCAATTCATCAATATTGTGCGGATTACATGCATAAACTCTCTCCTTTAACTAGTCCCAAAGAAAAAAATTGCAAATAGACAACTTTCTCATTCTTCTTCTGTTTAACCTCTGGAACTACCGTAAGGTATTACCTCAGAGGATGTATAAAAGTAACTGCCTTTATTAGGATTTTAACCTTAGAATTCTCACAGCATTGAAATCAACTGATTTTTAACGACAAGTTAACCATTAGACCAGCCCGGTGGGCTAAGTAGACAATTCTGAGGAATGTGAAGATCACCTTCTTCTGCTGATAGCTCGTTGTTTCACAGCTCGTTGCTTCAGTTGTTGCACAGTTGTAACATGTTAGGTTTCAGTTTCAATTCATAAAGAATTTTATGAAAAGATATGTATGTAACACCATATTGTTAGGATAACTTGGATAGTGATTTTTATAGACAGGCAGTAATTCTCCTTTCAGTATCGGTAATAGCCTGTGGAGTCCTAATGGAAGTTGCGTATTTTATTTTGCATTTGAAACCGACCTGTTGTATGCCATTTTTTAACTAAATAATGTATCCTACTCTTCATTGGGATATAGTCATTCAAAAATTTTTCTTCGAATACTTGACATAATTCTTCACATGATCTAGAACAAATAAGACCTCAACTATACCTATCCTCTGGGATTGAATAAGGCATTTTACACAAAGACAACTGTACTCACAATATTGCACTGCAAAAAAAAGTATTCTGCACTGACAAACCCACCTAATAAACAGCAGCAACTATCAGTAACAACACATACATCCACTAGTTGTGCTAGTTGTGTGAGATTCTTTAATAAATAGTGCTCAGTAAGGGTTTCATTAAGGGTTTGGTTTTATGTTGCTCACTCTGCATAAGTAAATAACTCGTATGTCTTTCATATAGATGAATGACATAACATTTGATATAAGTTTCGTTCATTAAAATATTTAGAATAAATGCAGTTTATCAAACATAATAATATCATGTAAATGCTTAGGAAATGTACTCATTATTAAAAACAATAGAATATTAAAATTTCATCAAAAAGTAATGAAAAAAATTACATACAGCAGTGTAATTTATACAAACATTGAATAAAAGAAAATATATTTTGAAGTATACTGTAATAATAATAATAATATTAAACTAAAAATTTTGAAACAGAAATTTTATTAAAAAAAAGAAAATAATTAAAAGGTTACAGCTGATAAAAATAAATGTATTTTTAATCATACTAAACTTTTTAACTCTTTTTTTTAACTGACAGTCTACATTTTCAATTTATAGGGACGTTTTTTATACCATATTGTATAAAAAAATAACAATCCTACCCAATACATCTGCATGTAGTGATGTATTATAATATGGTATATCTGAACATAAACAAAAAGATATGAACTAGCATATGAGTATATGAAAAATAACAGCAGGTGAAATGAAGTGAAAGCTGAACAGAAGGTCAAAAATATAGACTTCATATTACTCATAAATTTTGAATATTAGAAAAAGAAATGTGTATATAATACATACCTATATATAGAGAACTTTCTCTTTTGCTAACTAAAATAATAGAGTAACAGAACTAAATGTTCAATGAAATGACTCACACTATAAAGAATAGTTAATAAAATAAAATATTTAATTACAATGAATAGAGTATAATAGAATATTCCTTAAGGTGGTATTAGTAATTACAATTTATTACTGATCTTTTATCCTGTTGATGAAATAGAGACATCTTATTTTAAAATCAACATATTTAATTTACATATATATATATATTTATTTATTAGTTAATTACATTTCAGTATTGGTAATACATAATAAGAACAGAGAAATTTCTTTAAACTAACATTTAATTAAAATTTAATAATACAATATTAAGATTATATTCTCTGTTTGTCATTCTGCCTTTACATTGGCCTATCAAATTACAACACCTAAACTACAGTAGAACAGCGTATTAGAGGTCAATGTTATTCTAAGGTCATGTATGGCCCACTAGCACAATTTTTATGTAACATAACCTATGTTACCACTGTCATGCGTACTACACTTACCGACTTTTACTTTGTTGTATCACATTCCAAAAAAAAAAAAATATATATATATATATAAATAATAAGAATAATAACAAAGCAGAAACTGGTTTGGTTAGATTTTTATATATTATTTTAATTAATTTATTTATTTATTCTAAATTAATTAAATGAACATTATTTCTATACAAATAAAAGTGTATGTATAGTTATACTAAATCTATTATAATAAAATTAACCTAATTCTAATAAAAACTTTTTCCTTTCACTAAGAAAAAAAAAAATTAATTAGTATCAAATATTCTATTTTACATATATCTATTTTTAGTAATATTTTCTGTTCTCTCCATTATCTAATGACAATATTTTTCTAGAAAATTGTAATTAGTATCTCCTACTCTTTTTTTATTCTTTTACATTGTCTATTGATGTATTTTAATGTAATAGTATAAATTCTTAAAATTTTTTAACTTCAACTATTATTAAACAATACTTTTATCAGCATTTTTTTATTTTCCTTTAAACTTGGAAAATTTATTTATGTTTCATTTCTAAACATTTTCCCCTAAATTTGTAAATAAAAAGTTTCTTAATTGAATATAAATAATCTCCTAACAGATTATCATTTCTTTTCCAAAGTCTTATTTCCTTACAATTTTTTGTAGTCTTTTTTTTTTTTACAGTAGTTTTCACAATTTTTCTGTAAAAGATTTTAGTCATGCAAAAAATTAAGATAATATGAGTACGCTCATTTAGTGAATTATTGGATGAATTATTAGGGACACTAATTTATCCATATCATAAATAATCAAAAAACAAAAATTGGGCTTCTGGTTTATTTCAATTATTGAAAGATTGGAAGAATTTTTAATAATGGTATTGAATACATAAAATATATTTAACTCTTTATAACTGCACCAGCTAATTGACCTAGTGGTTAACTTTGCTGGTTTCTGAATCAACCGGTCGCAGACTCAATTTCTTAAAAGAGTCAGCTAAACCTTTTAGATATTATTTTATTCATGTTATCTTCCTCATTAATGTAGAGTAGAAACAATGTGCAATTGTCTTAATAAAATAAACTATATAAAAATATCTAAATTTTTTTAGTTTTGAGTTTTGTGAGTGGTAACATTTTGATAAAGCTGTTACTCAAA
>JAAAKQ030066913.1:0-15593 GCA_010016005.3 Zanna intricata | reverse complement strand
GAAACGACTGGCACTGGATAGGGAACCTTGGAGAGCTGCATCAAACCAGTCAAATGACTGAAGACAAAAAAAAAAAACATTTAATGAAAAGATTTTCATTTGTTTACTTCTACTTATATCATATCTTAACCATTTTTTAATGCGAGTTATAATTGAGGATTAAGGTTGAAGATGGTTTAAAGAAAAGGTGTCTTTCATTTGAGAGGTGAGTTATGTTTTTTTTTCTACCAGGCAGTTTATTTATTATAATACATTTAATTCAGTCTAATTTAAAATTATTTTTATAACTTTTTTATATTATTTATGTTTTAAACCTTTCTGACCTCTGTAGAAGAGTTATCCTTTTTTTTTCATGTGGAAGATTCTGTGTTCAGGAGAGTTGCTCAGGCTTGACATTTTCAAACACTATAGAATGTTTTTTTCTTTTCATCTATAAAAAATAAAAGTAACTATAATTGTCTGTTGCTACAATATGATAAATGAGTAAAATATGATAACAGTCTAGTATTTTATAAATAATTGTTTTTTCTTGCATGATGACATTGCCACATGAGCTTAACATATATTTATAGACGTATATTCTCATATTTACATTCATCCATAGATGTGTAACTTTGTAAATATGCAATTTATCAAGTTATCATATTAAATTGTAGCATTTATAATATTTAATAAATGAGGTTACTTATTTATTTATTAATTATTGGCAGTAACAGGCTAGCTTTATAACGGCCATTTTTGTTTTATGATGAAAGATTAGTTTTGTAGAGTATGAAAAAATGGCAAGCAAAAATATAGTGATAAAAATGGTTATTGTTTATTTTTATAAAAATGTATACAGTCATTACTAAAAATTCTCACCAGAAGGTTGTAGTTTATAGTATAATTTACATTTGCATACCCTTTTCTTTTTGTAACTTTGTTTTTGTTAGTCAGTCATTATTTATTGATGATAATTCAGTTACACTGTATTAAAAAGTAACAGTAGGTATGTAGAAGCAAATATTTTTTTAGAAAAAACTAATTACATTAGTAAATATTGATTTATAATAAAGTCTGTTATTGTACTATTTTGTATAACTAATATTTTTAAAATGTCATACATTAATTAGGTTTTTTTTTTTTTTAGTGGAAAACAATGAGTACTGTTCTGGCAGAAAATTACCAGCTGAAATGGCATAGCCACGGTACTCATTTACATACTTCCATTGCTACATTGCATCGTTCTGAATCATTTTCTGATGTAACTTTAGCAACAGCTGATGGTAGATATGTATCAGCTCATAGATTTATTTTATCGGCGTGCAGTTCATACTTACATCAATTATTTCGTGTTATGGGATCACGTGGAAGTAGCTCAAATCTTGTTGTTGTTTTGCCATCAGATATAAGTTATCGGACATTGAGTATTCTTTTACAGTATATGTATAGTGGTGAAGCAACAGTGAGTAATGAACAACTAAATGGTGTTTTAAAAGCTGGTGAAATATTACGAATTAAAGGTTTATGTCATAATCATGGTACTAAAGAAAAAGAAAGACCACCTTCTCATAATAGTAATCGAATAACAGGTGGTGTTTTAACACAACAGAATCAAAATGAAGAAAGTTTGCGAAAAAGACAAAACGTTGATGGTAATTTACAAAATGAAAAAATACAAAACGTAGATAAAATATTAATGGACAGTAGTAATAATGAATGTAATGGTCCACAAAAGAAATCATACAGTATTTTAAAAAGTTTAAACAAATCTGATTCCTCAAAAATTAATGATAATGATCAGTCAAAAAATAATGATGATTCCGATCAAGGTGAAAACCAAAAAGAGAATTCAAATGATAAATCAAACGGACAGAATTCAGAAAAGAAACGTATTATTGATGATACAACAGATATTGAGCAAAATATGCAAATAGAACTTCTGGTAAAAGAAGAGCCAATTGAATGGGAAGATATTGAAGAAACACAAGGAAATGAGGATGAGCAAATGTTACATTCTGAAATGACTATAAAACCTGTAAGTAAAAAATTATGTTTTTAATTTACAGAATTAAAAACATGAATACTTCCTCATTATCTCAACCTCATCCAGTTTTTTTTTTCCATGTTAAAATTAGTAACTTCTTTTTTAAGTGTGGAAAATATTTGCTGGGAATTGATATTTTCCAATGATTCAGATTACTACAAAAGTAAAGTTCAACCAAGTACAATATATATTTTTGAAAAACTAATAAAAGGTATGGGAAAACTATAAAAAATAAGATTAAGTGAACAAAGAGAGCAGACTCTACAGTATTTCACTGTATTGTCATATCTCATAAAGCAGCATATCTTAAAAAACTAAAGGATGTGATGTTTTGTTAAAATATCAGACCACTTGTTATAATTAAATTGTATTAAATTTTGTTGATAAACAGTGCTTACATGAACTTCCTCCAATCTTTATGTACATACAGTACTATATTTTTGGTTAAAATTATACTATTCCTTGGATAGCTGCTATGTACTTCAGCAGTTAACTAAAAAAAAAAAGTCTATTGAATAAAAGGCAAAAATGGTTCATTAAGAAGAGAAATATTATTCTGTTACAAATTATAATCTATCTCAATGACAAAGAAAAGATAATAAAATAATTTTTGGATTGAGATAATGGGGAAAATATCAGATTTCTAGAATACATAGTTTTAAAAATCCTACAGTAAACATTTCTAATTATTAATAAGCTGGTAATTAAAATGGGGAGATATCCTGAATTATCATATTTTAAAGTAAGTTTTATACGAGTTAGAATTTTGGAGAAAATTTTGAACATACATTACGGTTATGTAATTGGTCAATCTGATAGACATATTTTACATTCTAATTTTTCCACATTAAAAAAATCAAAATAAATTTAGTAATATTTTATAAACATGGATAAAACATTTTTTCGTTATTTACGGGTGATGTTTGTTGATGAATAATTATTTGTGAGGAAAAAACTGAAATTGGTTTCTTAGTTGCAGAATTATTTGATTTGAGATGCTGAACATTTATTAAAAATTTAAATTAAAACTGTCTTCAGTAGGACAAACTGATATTATAATTGTAACTGAAATATTTTATTTGATTTATCTTTCAGAAATCTATAAAATTAGTAGAGCTTTTGTTAACTGCTTTTACTAGCTATTAATTTTGTCTGTTATTGTATGAAATAAGGTTTTTTTTTTACCTTTGTTGCTTCTAAACAGACAATTTTCTTAAAATTATAAAAAAATGAATAAAAATAAAATTAAGGGTATATGATTTATTTGTGTAAACATTTTTATTTATTGATTAAAAACATCTTACAAATGTTTTTAGTCAATGCAAAGGTACAGAGAGCTAGTATATCATTGAACATGGTGGTGGATGGTGGAAGTAACAATTATTAAAAGAATTATTTGAAATTAAAAAAATCAAGCAGTTTTATAATCAGTAAACATCAGTGCTTTAAGTAAACTCGAATGAAATTAAAATATTATTTTTGGCTGAGGTTATAGTTACTTAAACAAAAATACTGTTTTCTCAAATTTTTTTGTCTTTCTTTATTGTACAAAAATGTTTCTAATATTTTTTCACTGTTCTAGTCTGTAATGTGCAGAAAATGTTTCTGAACATTTTAAGGTAACAATCGTGCCAATCGGATAACTTGGTTGGTGCTGAGGACTTCCACTAGTTCAGAAAAAGTTTGTTTTGAGAAAAATATATCTGAAGTTCACAAATGTAATCGTCAAAATAATATTGATCTTGAATTCAAAGGCTTGGTTGCTTTTGTATAAAAATTCACTTCACTGTCATGCTTCTTATGTTTCAGTAATATTTTCAAACACCTTCCATTTTCTCTAGTATGGGGTGCTTACTGGAAATAATTATGCCATTTAATAAGTAAAATATATATTAAGCAATCAATATTAATAACTAAAATGCAGGAGATCTACCTTAACACGTTCAGAAACGTAAATTTGTAGAGTGATATCAAAATAATATTCTTACCTCTTTTTGTGGGTATCCAAAAATGTGACTGCAATAAATTAATAAAATTGGTGTTATGGAATTTTTGTGATTTCTACTGAAGATTGTAGTAATTCTATTATGCTAGTAAAAAAAATGATACGATATGGAACACTACATGACTTCCTTTTATGGCTGTTAATTTACATATATACGGTTTTTTTTAAATGAAATGTACATAAAATTTTATTGCCTACTTCTGATATTTTTTCATATTAAAAAACCCCTTTTATTGTTTATTGAATTATTGTTTATTGTAAAAACATTTTTACAATCAGATGTTAATAATTATTAATAAATCAATATACCTAAACAAAAGTTAAAAAAAAAAAAAAGATGAGATGAATCTGATTCGAACTGATTTCCTATATAAGATCCAAATATTTCATTAATTAAAATTTTATTTGGCTGTAACTTTGAAACCAATGAAAGTAAGTACTAATTATGATATATGTGGTTGAAAAGCTCTCAGTGAGGGCTTATTACTACCGTTAAAAAAAGTTTAATTTTTTTTGGATTTTGAGCTTTTTTGAACATTTTTGGTTCAGTCAACTATAATCAAAGTGGAGGTGCACAACTAGATGTTACAACAGTCCTAAATTCAAAATTTCAACATTAGGGCTAATTGTTTTTGAGTTATGTGAGATACATGTACATACATGCAAACGTCATGCCGAAACTAGTCAGAATGGATTCAGGGATGGTCAAAATGCACATTTCTGTTGAAATCAGAAAACAGAAATCTTTCACAATCACAATACTTACTTTACTTCATACAAGGAAGTAAAAAGTGGGAATACTGCTGTGTTATTTGAAATTTACTACGTGCCTGAGATTGGTTTTAATAAAAAATTATAAATTTTCCTTTTGCTGACTTAACTCATCTCATAAATTTTTGTAATATTAAATTGAAATTGTAGTTATTTTACCTTTAGGAAACATATTCTGGAGAAGAAGAAGAAGATTTAAATGAATTTTATGCACCTTTGACCTGTGATATGTGCCATGAAACATTTACAACTCCATCTTTATGGGTACGTCATATTGAAACACATCCACCTACAGATGTTCCAAGACGCAAAGGGAAAAGAAACTCTGTAAGTATTTATAATACTGATTTTAATATTTTGATACTGTAATAATTAAATGTGTGTATTTGTTATAATTATTGTGACAAGCATGATTAATTACAAATATTATAATAATGAAGAATTACGGAATGTAATTTTCTAATAGTTTGCTGATAAAGCTGTATACTTAGCAAACAATATCATTAATAGAATATAATTTTTATACCATAAGTTTAATATTTGAAAATTTATACTCTTATTATGAATTCTTTAAGTATGGTTTAATTAAAACCACAGTAATATGTTTATTTTTACAATAAATTATAAATTAACTGTATACCTAAATATCATGCGGTTATTTCAGGTCCCATGTTATTATTATATTACATCCTTCTTGAGAGCTGATGAATCTCTATGTAACATTTCCTATCTTGGACTCAGAGTTACAGCAGGAAAATATTGTATTTAAAACTGCGCTCAAAGCAGTCCATAAAAAACTCAATGTTTTTTGTTATGAATAACAGCAGCTCCAACTATTAAATACATAATAAGAATGGTACATTTTTAGTGGATTCTAAAGTTTTCAGGCAGATAATAGTGATAATATTTTGAAGTATGAATTCTCCACAGACATAACATAATTTCACTCAAAAGTGACATGAATGCAGAAAACATACGTTTGTGGATTATAAAATCCACATGTCATGTATGAAATTTTCCTGAATGATGTAAAAATTAGGCTTCAGTGTGTAGAAGAATAATAATTATAGAGCATATTATCCTTCAGAGGAACAATAGTTAATGTTTTACTTTATTTATTATAAAAACATTACTTATAAGTAATGTTTTTAAAGTTATTACTTTTATGTTATTACTTTAAAGTAATGTTTTTGATGTTTTTTAAAGAAATTAATTATTTCATTTAGAAACATCAAAATCCTATTACTGATTTTACCAATGTAAAAAATTACTGAACGTTTTTGAGAATAGAAAGAAATACATATAAACTTGTACAAATGTTGATTGACACAGTTTCCAATAATAACTATTGTTAATATAAGCAAATAAAATTTCAAATTTGTTAACTAGTTTAATGAAGGTTTGGTACCTTTCAAAAGAATTTTACATAAAACACTTTTTATACATGTACTGTATTATAAACAGAAATAATCAAAACTAACACAAGTTATCAGTATTATCAGTTATAAATAAGAAAAAAAAAATCACTAACAAAACTCATAGTTGTTTAAAACTGGGATAGCAATATCGAAAATAATATTCTTATATCAGTATATAATATCTATAGGTGATCATATCTACTAGGATTCAATTTTCTAGTTAGTCTAGACTTAATATCCATTTTTAATCCCTAAAAATTAAAATAATGCCTTCAGGCATTTTAAACTGCTTTTATAGCATTATTACTGTAAAGCAGTTATTCCAACCCCTAAGATGTTATAATAGTTTTATTTCTATAAATAACCCCTAATGTAGTAACTACCAAATTTCTATCTATTTGGAAAATGAGAGAATTAACTCAGAGAGAGACAGATCTTTCTCATTTATATATACATATATTTAATTTAAATTTATTTTTTCATCTCTAGATACCGGATGATACAATTTTAACATTAATTTTTAGTTTTTGATTTTATTTTGTAGTTTCAGTTACTTTTATTGTCAAATTTTTCAAACGATGGATCTTTTTCACCCCTATTTGTTTGTTGTTTTCATGTATCTGATCTTTCTCATGTATCTAATCATGATCTTTTTACAACTTCTTTGTTTCATACTTTGTTTACTATTACAAAATATTTTATGTATATTTTTTATTTATTCCTTTTTAATAACTTTTCTGGTTGTTAATACATAAAACAAATAATGTTACAAAAATGTATAACATATTTATGTAAATGTCAAGTGTGTAAACTAGATTAATTTTGGTGCTGGCAAATTTTTTACTGTAGTTCATGTGATAATACTGTCTTTAAGTTTTTACTAATTTTTATTTTATTTACCATTTAAATTGTATGTTTAGAAATGTCATAAAATAAATAATCCATAGTTATTATTCTTGTTATCCGCACTAATGCTACCTTGCTTTCCAAAATTGGGGAAAAATTTATTTTCTATAATAAAATAATAAGTAATTTTAATTGTAAAAAATAGATATTTAAAACTACTTATTATTATTTATTCAACATACTTCATAAATTATTAAAAAATTATCTTTACCATAAATTGTTCATGTAGGGATATAACTTTCTTTTGACTCTTAGAACTCCTTTAACATTTTAGTTTTTTAAATTACTTCAGCTTATCATCATTGTTAATTTTCTCATTTTTGAATTCATCTGTTGTATTTCTTTGATGTAGTTTCTTAAAATGCTAGTAGATACATTTTCTTTGTATTTTAAGTTATTTTATCTTATTTATTAATGCATTTGCACAAGCTGTTGTTACCCAAACCATATCTGTACTCAAATACAAATTTCATAGTTACAAATTTACAAGAAATTTTTATACATTGTGATTTTAATGAACTTAATATTTTTTGTAAGTTTTTTATGAAATTAAATTTATGTTTCGTATTAAAAATTCTGTGTATGTTCTACATTGATGTTACATTTTAGTGAACATTAGGTTTTATTCACAGTGATTGATCTTAGATTTTTTTATGTTTAACGTACAAGATCTCTTGCAGTAGTTTATTATAAAGGATGATTTTACAAGGATTACTGTAATACATTCAGAATGAAATTTTAAGGTTTTGTGTGGTTTTTTTTTTTAGAAATTATTTTTGAACAATATTTTAACTGTTGAAATGGCAAATTAATGATACAATAGGATTATGATTAATGAAACATGTCAAGCAGAGATCTGCTTGCATCACATTATATTACATTGGTTTCCTCAAGGTCTTTCTTTATCCATTATCTTTTATTAGAAAGTGTAGTTTATTTCATAATTTCTGATTAATTCTACAGAATATATCAGGATTTGTAATTTATTAATCCATTCGCTAGTGCAGATGTGTTCACACAAGATGGGAAATCTTTTACCTATGCTTTAAACATAATTGCAATAATTAAAATATATGTAACAGTTTCAAGTTCATTCTAAATACACTAAAAACAAAATGAACCATGAAGTTAATTTAGTATATAGTTTACAGTTCCTTTGTGTGGTTTTCAAGTTTAGCGACTTTCTTGTTTCTTGAATGTGTCATAAACCACATAAAGTCTGTAAACTTAATTGGAAAATTAAAAATAATAATTTATTTAGAAATTACATTAATTATATAATTTATTTATTTAAAAGTATCTCTGTCCATTGACCATGAGCAAGATAGGTCTATACAACTTATAAACCTTTCAGAAATAATCTCAACTAAAGATATTTCTTCTTTGAATTAATATTTATTGTTGAATAATTACAGAAAGTAATATTTTAGAAGTTTTTTTTTTTTAGACTTAAATTTAAATGTTACACAAAATATATTTTTCTGATGTTATTCTTCTTTTAGTATAGAGTTTGTTACCAGTCAACTTCTTATTTGGGTTAAAAAAAGAGACCAGAGATCTCCCATTAGATAAACACCCAGTTTTGAATGAATCCAAAACCATCTTTTAAATTTTACATTTAGTAGTAACAAATTCTGTATGTTATTAAAAAAAATTAAATCTTTTTGGTCCGAAATCATTCCTTAACTACTTTGTTGCTTGAAGTATGCATAAACTGTATTATCTCATCAATATAAATCATGTAGAAGTTTATGTATTGGCTGTTATACTAGTGTATTATGAAAGAAAAATCTTTTGAACACATGAAATTTCAGATGTGATTTATTACTTTATGGTATGATACCTATGATTGACAATGATATTTGTTAAACCATCCTAAAATATTGGTAACTTTAAGTTGTGAATTATTAAAGAAACAAGGAAAGTCTTATGGTAACAGACTGAAAACAATAAAATATTTTTGCTTTCCTGTTACTTTTGTATTCTAGTATCTATTTGCATTGTTTAAATCAGTTAATTTATCAGAATCAACCACTTACTTCAGTGTCATTCATATTCATTATTATATTTTATGAACTGGGCACTTCTGTTAAATCTTTTCTATTGTGTAGTACTCTATAGAAATTATTTTTCGTGTTTACATTATCCATACTTTTGAATTTTTAAAGTTTGCTTGTATGTTTAGTTTTTTTTTTACTAATATTACTATTAAAAATTGACATTAAAATTATCAAGAAGCATTGAATGAAATAATTAAATGTACCTTTCATATAAATGGCATAATAATGATTTAAAATTAAGTAAACGATGACAAGAAGAATGGCACACTGAAACGATGTTATAAATACAGGATGGCAGCCATGAAGGTGAATACAAACTACTGCGTTGTGACCTGTGCCATGAAGTTTACAGACACCCGGCTGATTGGGTGCGACACGTGCAGAACGCTCACACGGAGGAACAACTTGCACAATCCAATAAAACTGCAAAACTTCCTGTGAAACACAAGATTGTTAAATAATTTTTTTTATTTTTATTGTTTATTATAATTCATCTCAAGAAAAATTAAACATTTAAATTTATATTTAAAAACAGCAAAGAGTAATTGTACAAATTTAAATTATCAGTCTTGTGAATTTACTCGGGAATTACATTCAGGTTTTTTGAAAATTATACAAATTTTTTAGACATTAAATAAATTTTATTCCAATTATCATAAATTAGTTTGATGTGATTTTTTTCAAAATAAAATTTACTACTTTTTAATACAGCATTTAAATAAAAAATAATAATTTTCAAATGTATTAACATGCTGAATAAAAATAAAATTAATTTTTACAAAATTAGTTGTATTTATGGAATCAAGTATAAAAATATTTAAAAAAAATCTTTTTACTGTATAAAATAAGCTAAATAAACTATTTTTCATCATTGATTTAATGTTGTTATTTGCTCTTATGTAACAAGTGGTTCTATTCATCTTAACTGAAGTATTTTTAGTTTTTTAAATTTGTTTGTTGAATATTTTGTTTAATATAAATTAAATATTGGTTTTGGGTAATCAATATAATATCAATATATCTTTTAGTTCATTTAATTTATGAAATTAAAAAATATTCAACCAGTAATATGAAGTGTAACTATTTATATTAATTGCTGCACTGTTTGAGGAGGAATGTCTTATTCAGAGTTTTCATGTTCATATTGGCTTAATTTCAGAGCTAAAAGCAATAAAATTATTAAATAAAATCTAAATATTTCTTAGTTTAAAAAGTACTAGAAACAACAATTTACAAAACAATTTTTTTGTTTAAAAATTAAATTATGCAAAAATTAAAATGGGTTAAGTATGAATTTTCTAATTATTGATAAATTTTAGTAAAATACATTAAAATATACAATTTTAGAAATTTCCTACTGTAATAAAGTCAACCTGACCACTATATTTTCTACAAATTTTTATAAATATTTATGACTGATTTCAACATTAACTGTAGCAGTATGTTGGTCATAACCTGTTGAATGCACTTTTCTAGTTAAAGACTGATGCAAAAACCTTTTCCTTTGCCTATTCCCTACAAGAAAATATCAAAAGAGAAAGATCAGGACTTGCTATACACCATTGTGGACCACATCATTCTAATTTTTATCAAGGAAATTGCTTTTCAAGCTGAGCATAAGTGTACAGAGTCTGCTGCACATGATCTTCAAGAGTGGTCCTTGAGATAGTATCAAGTATAAAAAGACCAAAATCATTTTACAATGATTCCTGAATAAAAAATCTACCCATAACATGTGTGAATATTATGACTCTAGGTCAGTTTTGTATCTATCTAGCAATGATACAGGATCCTCTTGATCCTAGAAATGAAAATTACTCTTTTAATACCTTCCTCCTACTACGTGAAACATAGGAATAGAACACAAGGATTATGGGAGATATTTATCCCCCTTTTCATTGCAGAGTCTGGACATCAGTCCCTTATTGCAAGTTCTTTCTTATTATTGGGTAGGTATTAACTTATTTAATGGCTGTTATAAATTTATTTTGTTTTTGGATGGAATTGTGAGTTGCGTTCCAATTCTTACAGATCAATTGATCGTTTCTTGGGTTATCCTTGGGAGACTAGCAATGTATTTGCATCTTTCTCCTGGCATAATTACCATTCAGTCCATTCACTGAAGTCCTTTCGGTCTAACAGGAATACACCTGATGGAACCTTAGTTATTAGAGGATGCAATGCACTCCCTTTGCCGGAAGGAGTCACATGTGTTAATAATAAGCCAAAATTGTAAGTTGGATGAAAGAAGGATGTTTGGTGAATTCTTCATGGGGTCAGGGCTAGGCCAGGATTGATGTCATGGGATGTAGTTTCTTCTTCTTTTGCCTGCCTTTCTGTGTTATTGGTTGTAAATAATTACAGACTGTAATCGTAGAGCTTGAACTCTAAAAAGAGAAACAATTGTTCTTTCACAACTGCTGGATTTTTTTTCCACTGTTGCTACCTTCCAGCAGTCTTCATTATCTTTTCTATAGGATAAAGGACAACCAACATTTATTTTCTTTCATATGCATATGCTCTTCTAGGAAGAGTTTAGGGTGACCACAAAGACAAGAAAGGTATCCCTGATGGTGTGTCGCTGTAGTAAGACTGCAGCTCCTATCAGTGACCTGAAATGAAAGAAAAGGAAGGGGAAGTGCTCTATTCAGAAGTTGGCTCTTTCCTTACAAGTATCCTATTTCACAACCATAATGCTGGAGGGAGATGGCTGATGAGAAACCTCAAACCTTATCTTCTATGAGTTGTCCTTTGCCATCTGGGTCACGTAATTTATATGCTTGCCTACGTAAGTTGTTTATCCAGGATTGCTCCCAGAGACTTAACTTTCATGCAAAGGGAATTTACTCCCCTGATATTTCCGGTTGTCTGGCGGGAGCACATGGGCTTATATGTGAACAATGTGGTCACAGATTTCTCTTAACTGACCCTGATTCTCCAACTATCAAGCCATGAGCTCACTATGTCCAGCCACCATTGGAGTCTCTCTACTGTTTATTCCACATTTTGAGACTAATAATAGAATGATGTATCATCGGTGTAAAGGTCCACATTGATCCCTTCTGAGCATGGCATATCGTTTGTTCATACCATATTCAATAGGGGTGAAAGATGGCTCCTTTAGGGACTCTGACACGGGTGGAAGACACCGATCCCCATGCATATGGTGAATCACTCTTCAGCTGGTATGACTTCAATAATTTGATGTGTCGACTTGAAACAACAATAAATCATTGCTGCAAAAATGATGTTTAACAACTGAAATCAATCGGATGTATCGACTAAGCTTGCTCTCCCATTTTCCATCTAATGATAACAGTCTCCTGTGGATAGTTTCTGGCAGTAATGGAGCATCCAAGGATGAAAGTTCAGTTTTTCATCAGAATTGTAGGATTATATGATAGATTAGAACTTATTCAAAAGCAGTCAGCCAAATTGGTTCATGATTGACTTCTGCTGAATATACCCTGCACCTCTTGCACATTTTCTTCCTATCTGAATTTTGAGGGATAACCTCACTTACATTGTGTGAGCTTCCTTAACACCGGCACTAATTTAACATTGTTTGTGCTTATTCATGGAGTGTAAAATATTGTCCCATATTCTTCTGCTGTTCATTTGAAATTGAAGAATTATGAGATTATAAGCATTCTAGAAAAGGAAATAACATTACAACTATTCTGTGTATAAAAATAAATTCAGATTCTATTACTTCCAGTAAATTTTTTTTTTTAATTCTACTAAATATGCATGCTTTGGATTCATGGGTTGGAAGTAAAACTCCACCTTTAGTGTATTCAATCAGACTATTGTCTAATACTTGACTGAAAGGTTAAATTGTTAAAATTTAACCTTAATTATCACATATTTATGCATAAAATATTTATTTCTTATTTTGAATCTTTTCTTGCTGTAATTTATCATTAAAAAAAATTTTATAAGTTTGTTTGTAGGAGTTTGTATGGCAATAATTTGATTCCACATTTGAGATTTCACTAATACAATGTTGTATAAATTAATTTTAATGTCTTCCTTTATAATACTTCAGCATATATAACAAGTTTTAAACCTTTTTTCTGATTAAATTATGTCATCCCATATGTATAAAAATCTTATAAGGTTTTAAAATAATACTTTTGACCTACTAAAAGATTTTTAATGTAAATGTTTTTTTAAATTTTATTCCTGTAGTATGATATTTTTACTTATAAGATTACACTACCTTGAAAACTATTTGTAATTTCCCATATGAGGCTGTTTAATATTTAAATGTATTTTCTTCTTCCCGTAAAATTTTAAGTTTATGTAATTTTTTAACATATACATAATAAATGAAAAATAGATAAATATTAGATTTTAATTTTGTAACTAAAATAATTTTATTTATTTATTTTGCCATTTTTATTATAACTTTTTTTTTTATTTCGTGAAGTAAAAGCCATAGTAGAACAAAAAATTTGAATTGAAAGAATTTTATAATTTAGGGAGCGGACGATGACAATGGTGAGTTTCCACCTTTGAGATGTGAGCTGTGTCAAGAGGTCTACTCGAACCCAGGTGATTGGGTACGTCATATCCAGAGTGCTCATACAGAAGAACAACTGGCTATGAGTAATAACTCCAAGTATACACCACGTCCAGTAACTCGTCGTCATCGCATCATGAACGGTCGTAAACATTGTCCTCTTTGTGAAAAGACATTTCCATCGCACGCGTCAATGCTTATTCATAGCAGAACACACACAGGGGAACGACCCTATGAGTGTACGATCTGTGCAAAAGGTTTCAATGTAAAAAGTAACTTACTTAGACACATGCGGACACTTCATGATGAAATTATTAATCCAGGAATGATTCAAAGCTACACAGGTAATGTGTGATAAGAACTCCTTTACTTTTATTTAATTTTTTAAATTGTTAATTGTATCAACAATAGCTTCCAAAATCCATGAGCAGCTGCTGCCTTTAATATTTTTACTACAATAAAACTTACATAATTATTTAAAATATAAAGTCTATCTGTAATATTTTTCATGTTATTCTAATTATTTTAAAGCTACGAGAGATATTTTTTTATTTAACTCATATTTATTATATTTGTATCATTATGTGAATACTGGGAATGTATGTGATACTTCTCCCCAAGAAGTTTTATAATTAGAAAATTAAATTTTGTAAAACAAAGTAGCATGTACTCCATAACTTATTACAATATCTCTTCCACTGTAATCCAAAACATTTGCATATTTTGAGTTAACACTTATTTAAAATTGATATTTTTATGTCTTTAATAACTCTTGAAAAGATTTTTGTTCTCTGTAGTCGCATGATTATTATTAATAAATCAAAACTATAAGGACATATGTATAATTCTATAGCTCAATATAATGGCAGTTAGTAATTTTACTAAATATTTTTAATCCACTGGCTAATATTCAATATTATAACCAAAATTTAATCATAAACCATCTACTATGTAGGGATTTATTTAACAGTATGAGTTTTTAACTTTATTTATATTTGTCCTTGAGTAGGGTAATTTTTAATAATTCTTATGGTAAAAGAAACCACTTGTTATTCCATTACAGTCAAGGAGTGGAAAGTAGAGATACTTGATAAAAAATAGTTGAAAACTTTATAAATAAAAAATAAATAAATTTATATTTTAGTTATTTAGAAGGTTAAGTGTCCAAACTGTAATCTTATAAAATTAATAAGAACATTATTGACTTTGTTTTGTGTTATTTTGGATTCAATATCTCCTCTCTCAGAAGGATTCATTATTATAAATTAATGGAAATATTGTATTATTAAAAAAAAAAGAAGAAAATGTTGCTTTTACTGAAATAAATAAATTCTACTGACTCTAAAGAGCTATAGAAAGAGTAAAATATATATATATATGTTTACAAATATTAAGCCTTGATAACCAAATATATCTGATACACGTATACATTTTTATTTATTTACTTATTAAAATTTTTAAGCAGAAATGTGAAAAATGAATTGAGTGAGATCTCATTCAACAATTCTTAATAATTCTATAATCTGATTTTCATTCTTGCAGTTCTTTATATTTGCAATTTTTTTAATTTCCTATGTATGTGGTTTTTTTTCTTTTTGCTTTCATACATGCAACGCATATGTATTGAATTAAGTAACAGTTTGTACTGCTGCTGTCTTGAGTATATAAAGTTGTGTATTACATTTTTAAACTGTGTTTCAAAATAGAAGTTTGACTTGTTAAAGCTTACTATAAAGTAAAGCATACATCTTATTCATCATGTCATTTATGAAGTTGGCCAGATCACTTTGAAAATTTGCAAATAAACATACGAGGTGTGATAAAAAAATACAGTGAATTATGTTATAAAAAACAAAGTAAAAAAGTTACCTTAAATATGAAT
>JAAAKQ030066912.1:22859-34446 GCA_010016005.3 Zanna intricata | reverse complement strand
GTTATTTACTTTAATCCATGAATATTAGAGCAAGAAAATATTAATTATCGTGGTTGCAGTTCGGTTTAGTCAGAATCATACCTCTCTCGTTTTCCCTATTGAATGGCGCTAATTTTTGTTTGAAATGGTCTTTATGGGCTCTGTAGTTTAAGGCTACAGAACTAAGTTTAAACTTAGGTCTGTAACATTTCAACAACTTGTTGGGGGTCGTCAGCCCTTTCTTTGTTGGACGGGATTTATTGCAATTTTTTTTTGATTTTCAATAATATTTTAATTACAATTTAACTCATACGAGGCCCATCATTTTAGTACTTAAGAAAAATTTGTTATAAACTAACAATTTATTATAACTTAAAATTCTTATTTTTATTTAAAAGTAAAAAATATGACTTAAATTACTGTATACTGTTTGTATGCTGTTTTATACCAGTCATTTAAACATTCTTCATTTTAATATATTTTATTTCATGCATAATTATAAGCATTATTGCTTATAAATACAGATATAAATTATAAATATAATCTAACCAAGTGCAACTTACGCTCGCTTCACTCGCCAACCTCGACTAATTAACAGTAGTATTTTTATTATTTAAATAATAAAAAAATTCAATAATTACTGAATTTATAATTTAAATACACATTTATATGTTTATTATTAATTAGTCAAGGTTAGTGAACGAAGTGAGCGAAGGTTCCGTTTGGTTAAATTATATTTATAAAATGAATATAAATAGTTATATAGGGTTATTAAGTTATTTCTCTAACCAGGTTGTTGTTAATATCAGTATATCCTCTTATTTTGAGTTATTTTTTGAAGTGAAAAACTTGCAAACCCATGTAACTGGTTTAGTGGTAAACTAGTCATGTCAAATTTCAGCTGATTTCGAAGTCGAGAATTCTAATGTTCTAATCCTAGTTAAGGTAGTTAAATTTATACGAATTTGAGTACTAGGTCGTTGGTAGCGTTGTTCTTTGATGCTGGGTTTCAATTAACCACACATTTCAGGAATGATCGACCTCAGAATGTACAAGATAACACTTAATTTTTTTTTTTTTTAATCATATAAGTTGGAAGCTTGTGCGTGGGATATGGAAATGGGATTTTGTAGCGTATGAAAAATGCCTGACCGGGATACATCAAGTGGATGTTTTTGCGTAGGATATGGAAACTGAATTTTTTAGCGTATGAAAAATGCCATGTTTGACCGGGATACATAAGTTGGATGCTTTTTCGTAGGTTATGGAAATGTAATTTTTAAGCGTATGAAAATGTCTGACCGGGATACAAACCAGGGATCTCCGGAAAATAGACCGAGACGCTACCACACGCGTCACGGAGGCCGGCTTAATTTCACTTCATTCACATTCATACACATCATCCTCATTCATCCTCTGAAGTAATACCTTATGGTGATACCGGAGACTAAACAGAAAAAAAACTTGCAAATTTTGGAAACGAAAAAGTACCCATTTTTCACATTAGTAGAGGAGCTTGACGATCCGGCTACTTGTCTCCTATTCTTATAACAGTCAGTATATATAAGTTTACTGCCGTTATTAGTCTGTACGCGTTTTCCGCTCAAAACCTCCGTTATGTTAGCAAAATATGTTAGATTGTGAAAAATTGTACGAAAAGTGGCCCCATGTATTTTAATTAAATATTTTTTGAGAGTTTTAGCCGTGTTCTAAGCAGAGTCAGGTTGTAACGTGCCGTAACTATTTTTAGGTTTATTTTAGCAGTTTTCTGCGTTTGTGATCTTTGTTTGAAGGAGATAATTAATCTAAAGAATTACTTTCAAGCTTGAAAAAATATTCCGTTGCTATGACTCAAAATTCTAGATGCCTAGTAAAATTTCTTTTCTTTTTTTTTTCCAAAATTTCCGTCCGTTTGCTTGTTCATTACAGTTTCATATTACACGCAACTAGCTGCCGATATATTTTCAGTTAAGCGAATGATTTTTTCATTTAAAAACCGAATCTCGCTTGCTAGCATTCGGAGACGTTGACGATCGATATGGTTGTTAACATGCTATTGAAAAATAAAATCTGATTTACTCAAGAGCTCAGAGCAACTGACAGCGAAACAGAAAAAGTAGTCACGTTCTGGAGCATATTGCATTCCACGCGTCAGTTTGTATTTGTAATATGTGCAAAAATTCTTATTTAAAAAATGATCTTCGTAAGTCATTTTTCTGAAAAAAGTATGATGGACTGACAACTTTTTTTTTTTAATAAATAAAAATATTTTATAATTTTCTCATAAATTAGCAGCCATTATACAATTAATTGTATGTATAAAACAATGTTATTAGTGTGAATAGAATATTTGTAAATAAAGAAAAGAAAAAAGTAACGGGTGCGTTTTCCAATAATGAGAGTTTCTAAACTTTGGTAAAAAGTGTCTCTGTTTTTTATTAAAATCAGACTAAAACCAGTAATGTTGTTTCTAATCTCACTGGATTGAAAAATGTATATTACTGGTGAATTTTTAAAAACGTTCACAGTTCTTTTTTTTAAATTCATTACGTAAAGCCACATTTATTTAAATCGTTTATAACTTAACTCGGCCGGCCTCCGTGGCCGAGTGGTAGCGTCTCGGCCTTTCATCCGGAGGTCCCGGGTTCGAATCCCGGTTAGGCATGGCATTTTTTCACACACGCTACAAATTCATTCGTCTCATTCCTCTGATGATATACTTAATTGGGGTTCCGGAGGTTAAAAAAAAAAAAAAATAAAAAATCGTTTATAACTTATTTATTTGTTTTGGTTTAAATTTTAAGAAGCATCAACTGTTGTTAATTATTAAAAAAATGAATTAAAGTAATATATAATGTTGTTTAACTTCAATGATTAACTGGAGCTGGCTTATTAAACATTTAAAAGCAATGGTATTTACCCCTAACTTTACCCCTTCAATTTCCAGGAAGTTAACCTGGAAACGTTCCAGATGAACTCCTGTGAAGGTTCCAGTGGAACCACCACAGTATCAGCATAACTGTTAGATATAAAAAAAACGGACCCTTGCAAAGATTTTTCAATTTAAATTTCATAAAAATATAAGCAAATCACGTAATTGCAGTAACAATCTATTTCTAAACAGAGCAAATGTAAATGCAATAATTTAAATATTACAACATATCATACAGAACATTAGAGAATATGAAAAACATTAGTACATTCACTGGTACGTTCATGAATATTAGATAACATGAAAAACAAAGCTACAAAGTACAAAGAAAGAAATGTTACAGAAACAAACTGTATAGAATATTAGAAGACATAGAAAATATAACTGCTATAAAATATTAGTTCATTATAATAAAATATTAGTACTGATAGTGGTTCTATTACAGCAACCGAACGGAAGGTGGTGCGTCGGTGGTGATTGGAGGCATTAATTCCACTGAAAAAAATTTCAATTTAATCAACTATTTGCACTATTTCACTTTCTTTTTCGCCTTAAATCTGCGTGATGCACAACCCGGTGAGCAATTTTCTTCCCAGCAATAAAACTATTAATGGGATTTGTGTTGATGGGATCTTATAAATGGTGCAAAACCGTCGTCTTTCTTTAACTTATTATATATAGAGAAATGAAGTTTAATATATTACTCAGTATTTTGCAGTACGTTTTTAGTTTTTTCCCATTCTTTTACTACAATGGATCTTAATTTAATTGATCTTTATTTGCTTGGAAGGGAGGATTACTCCAATGGAGTCCTTGTATAAAAGTTATTCAATGTTTAAAAAGATGATAATCCAGTACTATTACACTAGTATTTGTAAAGGTATAATTTAATTGCCATTTATTGAATAAATGTATGCATCATACGAGTATTAACAGTTCAACAGCCATTGAATTAGGAGTAGCGCTTCGTTTGTTAGTTTAGTTTGTAGAATAGTCCGGAATATTAAACCAATCCCAATGGCTATTAAATTTAATGGAGATTAAATTAGTTGCGCGTATCTGATGCTTTACCAAAGGTCCCGTTTCCATGTTATTCGTTGAATAATCAGCTCTAGTGCATAGTGATTAATAGTTCAATTTATGATAGAATTCAAAATGATATATTTTCTTTGAAATATCAAATATAATTTTTAACAGGGAATTAAGTTAATTTATAAGAGAAGTTAATATAGTATATATTGAACGTTGAAAAAGTATTAAAAATAATTTGCACGTATGTTTTTATTTATTTTTAAAATAATAAATTTCGTTCACATTTTTTTATTACTGTTAAAAAATGAAAGGTAACTAAACCACATTTAATCTACAAAATGCAGAGATCTTTTTTTACATAGTTTAAAAAAAAAACATTTTTTTAAATGTTGCTATTAATATGTTGAAGTATTATAAACTCAATTGTAAGAATTTTTATTGGCTGAACTGGTACATTTTTGTGTGGGTATTACAACATGTTGACGACTTTCTATTCAGACTATACTTTTTTTTTGAAACAGTTTAAAACAATCAACTATACGTGCATTAATAAGAGAAATACTACGCGAAATTTCGTAAAAAAGTTTTCAAAAACAAAAACATAAGTAACTCCCGCACGAATCAAAATGGCAAAAGAAAGTTCCACTTCCATCGGTATTCAATAAGTATAGGTTTAATACCCTAATATCTTACAATAACATAGAGCACAATACATCTCATATATGTAAATAACTATTAAAAAAAAACACTTATATTATCTAAAACTTAGCAATAAATTTTTATCTCAAGTTTAAATTTAAATACTTTTTTATACTAGCTGATAAACAATATTTTATACCGTATACATTATTTTAAACTGTATTATACTTATTTAAATTCAATAACTTTGGGATCGTGAAATTTTTTACAGTTTTCTCTTTCATTAGCCAAGAATTAAATGTCAATAGGCATATTCCTACCACTATCAATAATTCTAGTGTTTTACGTCTTCTTCCAGTAGCGTACTGCAAACCTGCTGTAGAAAGATATTTTTTCTGACATTCTAAATAGATGTTCATTCCATCTCCTACTATTCATTGTGATTTTCTTTTTTCACATTTTGACTAATAACGTATATAATAATTTATTTAAGTACGTAATTTTATTCACTTAAAAAATTTTATTTCTGACGACTTTATCAAACTCCAGTCATATATTGGTCAACTGTATATACATATAATACATATATATATATATAATACATAATATAGCCCCACATCAAGTTTACGTTAATATAATTTTTATTATATTACATCTCTTCGTAAAAAATATTCCATTCTAGATATCTCAAATGGCATGCATACTACAACCCTTTAATTATTAATTTGAATTTTAGTTCGTAGAGCATCTACATTTTTAATAAAACAAAAGATTTAGATTTCAGAAGGGATAGATTAAAAAAAAAAAAACTTGTATTTCCAAAAATAAAAAAAGCATTGTAGATTATCTAATAACTTAAATATAAAATTAATATCCTTGCCTGAAGATAATGATTTATTCATTCTTGCAGTTTTCAAGATTTTGTTTTCCTTTTTGCTTTAATATTTCATTCAATATATAATCTATCAATTATTTTATTGTTTTTAAACGAATGAACACAACCATTGTGTTATATTTATTTGCTGATTGATACATTTATAATCACGATTATAAATCGTGATTTTATAAAATATAAAGATATATTATTGTAGTAGTTTTCAGTAGCTGTTTTCATAACACCCAATAAAATTAAAAAGAAAAATTCGATTCAAATGTTTAATTCCTAACTACCGTAACAAAATTTATCGGTTTTCTTTTTTCTGAAGAACAGGAGAATGTAAACACATGCACACATTCACATACACAATACATGAGGAAAGAGATTGATTGTAAAAGAGGGAGTGAGATTGATTGATTATTGTTTTCACAGAATAAGATCCTATATAGCCTAGTTTCCTTCCTTCTATGTTTAACGATTACACTCTTAGACTTATTCAAGATAAAAAAGGGTTCGGTAATAAATTGATCAGTCAGTAAATAAATAAATAATTACAATGATAATAAGGAATGGATAGTAAAAGAAATGTTTTTATTTTTGACGTGTGAATACGTATTTTTAACGTATACGTTAAATTATCTTTATAAAAATAAATTATCTGAGGTAATTCGAAATTTGAATTTGTTAAAAAATATATTCTTCTTAATTTCTTCTGTTAAAATATAATTTATTATTGAATGATTATATACTTGTTACTATTTTAACATGATAATTTTAATTTTCTTATAAAAAAAAAAAAAACTTAATCGTTAATATTTTTATAGCAAATGCGACACGGTTAATCCCTCTAATGAAGAGCGGAAAATTACTTGAGAAAGCAGACGTCGTTTTTAAGTGACATCTTTTACTGAAGATTTTATAACTCAATCATCCTTATTTTAAGACCATTATCAGGCGAATATAATAAAAAAAGCAGTTGCTAATCAGATGAAATGTATGTTGTTGTTGTTGCATGAAATATTCTGAATGAAAATTACGGTGAGGTAGTATATACTTTATATATATATATATATATGTATATTAATTATTGTTAACGTTATTATTAATATTAAAAATTACCAAAGTAAAATATAACGTGCTAAATATTTCTGTACTACATTAGATGTTATTGTTTTACCATTTATAATCTTATCATTCATTATCGATTTAAAAAAAAAGAGAAAACAACTTTAACAATTTTTTCTCTTTAAAATTAACTTACAATCTTGTTTTATAAAATTACAACACATTTATATGATACGGTTTAAATAAATTTTGTAATGCGTTATACTTATTCTTCATCCTTCAGTATATAGGCAAATCACCTGTTCCAATATCAAAAGCCTCTTTCACCCTCTTTCTTTTTACAATCTTTCTTTGGTCTTCCAGCTCTCTTTGATTTATGACGTGTGTATTTTAATATCTTCTTGAGTAACATTCCATCTGTAATCTTTTCCAGATGAACTAATCATTGATATTTATTGTCTAAATTGTAGTTGTTTAGTTCATGCACTATATTTAACGGATAAATAGACTCCTCAAATTGTTAGTATAAAAGGAAATTTTAAGTAAAAAATTTGTTAGACTAACATTGTTACATGTTAAGTAACATATTACTTTCATAATGTGTTTTTTTTAACGTATATGTGATTTTGAATATATATTATTTGTCCATATATTTTACTAAAAATACATGGAGAAATAAAGAACAATGTTGAAATAATTCATAAGAAACAAATAAAGTCTTTTAAAAATGAAGTTTATTTCATGTCGCTAAGTGCGATGTTACAACAGTATTTTCCCTATTTTCTATCCGTAATCAAAAATTAAATAAATAAGTTAAAAAAAAACCCGTTAAACAGTTTAATAAATACCCAAACGGGTTTATTCGCTTTATGTTAAAAATATTTATTCACAGGTTTATAAATACGAGATTAAAATAATGTTATGTAATTGTTATATCTAATGTATGATATTATCAAACATTAATCATATAGCCAACACATATGCGTTTTAATCATATACACATCTTTGGTTACTGTAATTTATCCTTTTATTTTTACTCTCTATTTACTTTTTTTATTTCAAATTTATTTACATGCCACTTAAATGTTGAACAGACAAACAATTTAAAGTAGCAAATATACAAAATAAACATATTATAATAAAAATAGGTTAAAATAAGTATAAAAGTAAATTAATTATAAAAAAAATCGCTAATCAAAATCAGTGGCCTTCAGATTTTTAATGAGTTTCATTGAATATTAAATATTTCACACAAAAATACATTACTAGTCCATTCAAGTAAAATCCGATAAAGTAACTCTTTGGAGTGTTAAAAGCGGAGATCCTTTGAATATATGGTGGTTCCCGTTTTACGTAGTGGTTGGTATATAATCATATCAATACCTTTAAATGCATTTCAACTCTTACTAAGAAGATTGAAAGTAAGTTAAAATATAAAAACTTCAGATAATTCAAGTATCTGGTCAGAATAAACTCTACGAAAATTATGCAAGCATTTGAATATTTAGTCTGTAATTACTATTAGGTAAAAATCAGAAAAAGTTTAAAATTTATTATTTGCCATTGAATACATGTATTGTTTACTTTATATCTTTCATTAAAACAAAAGAATTTTCTCTAATCAATTTTAAATGAAAATCTTAACGGATTTGAACTCTAAAGAAAATTACAAAGCTTGTCAAAACTGTTATATTTTCTTTAAAGACTGCACTTCACACAGTACAAGAAAAGTTACTTAAGTCCTTAAGAAAGGTCAACGCTACCAAAGTAATATTATGAAATGAAGAGAGTGTAAAATAAGAATAAGAAATAAAACCTAAAAGATAAGTAAAACTTGGAAATTTCTTTTCCTTTCCTTTCCTTTCTACTGCTTAAATTATGAAAATGAGTAAAATTTTGAGAGTTTTACATTGGTTTACTTTAATGAATTTTCATAACTAAGCAAGTGAAATGTTAATTTTAATTAATAATATAACTTTATTTGTTACAGTGAGAAAAGTTCTTTTTTATGAATGCAATTATTTACCAAAATACTCGACACTTTTTATAGCATTAATTAAAACTTATTTATTAGAATTTATGATACCAACGTAAAAAACTAAGTAAATGACAGAATAGGCAGTTAATTAATTTTTATTACAGTTTCTTTCAGATATAAATAAGCTGAGTTCATTTAACAGTGTATAACTTTATTATTTTCATCGATTTCTTAAAGTTACTTTTTTATGCAACTAAAATATATTAGTAATGTTTTTTTTTTAATTATTTTTTGCTGTTGAACCAAAATTTATAATCAGTTTCTTCTGACGAAAATATAATTAAATAATAAATAAAAATATTACATCTGAGAAGGTCATCCAATGATGAGTCTCGCGAAAAAAAAGAGTAAAAAATTATAACAGAAACTTCCTTGTTAATAAATATTCTAGAAGTCACAATCAGGATCTATTTTCACCTCTAGATTCTATAACTTGTACAATCTATGGACCCACGTCTCTTTTATCA
Source organism: Zanna intricata (assembly GCA_010016005.3). Taxonomy (NCBI): domain Eukaryota; kingdom Metazoa; phylum Arthropoda; class Insecta; order Hemiptera; family Fulgoridae; genus Zanna; species Zanna intricata. The sequence goes on along the minus strand of JAAAKQ030066912.1, from coordinate 25,417 downwards.
AATAGAAGATAAACACAGATTGATAAAGGAAGAAATAAAAATAGCGTTAAAGGTAAATAGTGTTAAAACAGTAAAAATAAATAATAAAACAATAGTAAAAAAAACTGATAAAAATAAATAGTAAGAAAAAAAAGAATATATATGCAAATAAATTATCTTCAACGACCATCACTAAGGTCGAACATATGAACCCCTTTCAGTCGTCTTATTTTATCAACGTTTTCTACCAGGGTTTTTTCAAAGCAAGGGTGTTTTCAAATCAAGGGGATTTCATGCCAGTTTAGCCTAACTATGTGTTTACAACTGAAAAGATCAATCTCATCCCGAACATATGGAATCCCTGGGTATTCATATCTATCAGAATTCCTGACGAACCAACGGGGTTAGGTAACTTTCCTCAGTATCTTGTTGTGTCCTATGGATCAGTTTAATATTATTGTCACTACCTCTCTCCCAAAGCTGAATCCCACACGTTCATATCGGTTTCAAGAAGATTTTGTATAGAAGGACTTTGTTGAAAAGTGACGACTGAGAACTCCTACCAATTAGCCAATTCATACGCTTGAATTTCCGTCATACCGTTTCTTCTACTTCTTCTGTACATGAATTTACCATGACATACGTCGACCTAGTCGTAATCCGATGTATCTCACCATTTTTATGAGGAGTTTAAGCTTTATCCAAGTAGACTGAAAAGTAGTATGCTCTCTTTATCGTAAAGATAACAATAAAATATAGAGATTCTATAATTTTATTTAATTGTTTATTTTTAATTATTCCGTTCTTAATTACTAAATGTAACTATTTTAAATTTGTTCCAAATTTTAATAATTTAGGCAAAAAGAGGAATGACATATAAACAGGATAAAAAAGAATTAGCTTATTTAAAAATAAAATGGGTTTTGATTTTAAGAATTAAAATTAACTATTAATAAAGCTTATAGTGTTCAGATTAAAAAATTGTAATCTAATCTTTGGAAAAAAGAATTGATTATAAAAAACTATTCTCTATGTAACCTGTGGCTAATATATTAACAAAAAATACAATTTCGTAAAATTATTTCAACTCAAATATTAGGATTTTCCTGGTTATTCGTCCAGAAAAAGTCGATTTTATATAATTTTGCATAAAAGAAAATAAAAACAAAAACGAGTAAATAAATTTAAAAAAAACAAAATCATATAATGACGAAACCATATAACAGCATAAGACAAATAACTGCCATTATTTCACATTAGCATACATCTACAAAGGCATAAAACTAATGCTTCATATAAATCAAAAGTGATTTGCCTTATACTGTTACACAATATAATGAAAGTCAATCCTATAATTTACAATATTTCCGTTAAAGGTTTAAAAATAGAATTGTCGTGTAACGCAATCTTTGCCCCAATCATAAAATGCAACATGAAAAAATTATAAGGCTATAAATCATTTTTTACATCGGGACGAAATAAGCCGTTCTGTTATTAAAGAATCAGACAAAAACATTGTAATATTTTATTGGTTATTTATTCTTATATAGTGGAAAAATAATTGTACATGAAAAAAGTTACCTAAGGTTTTTTATTGGGAGATGGGGTAATTTTTAAAAATGTTTTATGGTCAGATTATCAATGTATGTATAAATATAGTAAAAAAAAAGAATTTTTTATTTTTTCTGCTTCTCCATCTCCAAAATAACCTTACAAGAAACGTTTTTGATTTTTCTAGGTTTACTTTGTTAAATGAAAGGAATTAAACATTAAATTAAAAGAAATTAAACATTTAGATAAACTAAAAAAAAAAAAAAAAACAATTTAATTCAAAAAAGATACACTAAAAGCTTTATCGGTCCCTCCCCGATCCCTCGCCCAAATGATGATTTTTACCATCCCTCCCCCAACATTTCCTTCAAATTTTGTTGTTTTTAGCGTTTTACACCACTACTTCGAATGCTTAAGAACATACAAAATAGGTTAAAAAATATGCAATATATATAAATAGAACTTTTTTCGATTTTGGGGGAAGGGGTGGAATTTTGGGGCAAAATGTTTCTTTAAAGATTGTATGATACAGATGCATAGAGCTTAATAAAAAGTGAGGTTCACAAAATTTTTGAAAAAATTGACTTGAAAAAGTTTTTACCTTTTATTACCAGTTATTAAATTTTTAATTTTATTATCAGTATAATAATATTACCAATTATATTATTGTATGTTCGTACATACAATCATTACGCTGAACTTTCTTTTTTTTGTTTTTAGGAGTCCCTGGGTCAAGAAATGCAAAATCCCATTCTCCATTCTTGACTGATTACCAGTTAGTTTCCTTCTTGCAACACAGCTCCAGAGCTATAATGCTAGGAAAGTAAAAATTGCTGTAGAAATTAAACAATCCTTTTTATAAATCATTAACATGTCTTGTATAAACGTTGTTTCGTTAAATTACATCAATTTAATTACTCAATTTTTTTTAAATTTATTTAAATTTCCTTTATGTCTTGTATAAACGTTGTTTCGTTAAATTACATCAATTTAATTACTCAATTTTTTTTAAATTTATTTAAATTTCC
>JAAAKQ030066912.1:3226-13272 GCA_010016005.3 Zanna intricata | reverse complement strand
TGTGTGTGTGTTATCACAAGTTATTTCTTTGACGACATAACTTTGAAGAATATGTCAATTTAAAACTAATAAAATAAACTATTGTGTATGTTGTGTAGTGTTATATTTTTCAGCTTGTAATTTTTATCAATAATCAATTTTTCAGGATAGAAAATCTGCAATGAATTTTTTTTTTTTAATTTTTTATACTGTAGTTTTTTTAAAGTATTTTTTTTACTAAAAGAAAAAATAATTGGTAATTCGTAGGAAATCAAGATTATATAAAAAATAAATCTTTTAAAATTTGAAAAATGGCAAAATGGAATACACATACATAATTACTAAACACATTCAAATGCACATGAATACCTGAAAAATTATTAACTTGGATTTTGTTATTTTTTAGGGGTTGAACATTTGAAAAACTATAAACTTAGGTAATATATATATATATCATATCATATTTTTATATATGATGAAGTGTAATTTTTTCGCTCGTAGAAAAATAGAATATGTACTAGAGCAATTGAAGTACTTTTATTAAAAGAAATACAAGTAATCTAATGCAAATTTTTTTCCTTTATTGTTTGTTTAAAAAATTAATAATTTTTTTAATGTTCTTTATTTTGACGTTTTCTTCTTAGTTTTATATCAAAATACATAGAATTAAGTACTTCGTAAAAATAATTTAAACGGGTTTTATTTTTATTTTAATGGAAGCTTAAAGAATACAACAATCATTTAGAATACATTTTTTCTAATGCATAAAAAAAAAGAAAAATATACAACTTTTAATAAAAAGACCACATATCGTATTTTTCAGGTAAAATTACACCAAAACTTAGCAATTTTATTTCATAAGTAAAAATATTCCTACTATATTCAAATAAATAAATATTTAAATATTGTATATTAAATATTTATTTCATAAATATACAGTCACAAATAAATTATTTATTAGATTTTTTATTAGCCTAATTATCACAAAGCTTACTTAATTAATATATTAACATTTGTATTTATTTTCATAATAGAAAGGAGAAAAAAATAATAATAAAATCATATAACGATTAGAAAATAATATATCTATCATTTGTTATGGTTGTTAAGCGTTAAGTAGTTCTTCAGGATTCCATTGTATTTTGGATATCATAACATTCACTCTCACTTCGAAAATAAAAAAAATAAATCTGTGTTAAACTTAGATTTTGAGAACTTCCTTCCTGAAGATTTTCAAGCGGTATAATTATCCAATGAAACAAATAAAAAAAATATTTTATGATTTTCATACAGGAGCATTATGATTTTTTGGATCTTTTTGATGATCCGAATATTAGGTAGAAAATAAAACCCTGAATTACATCGTTTTATTGCTTGGGAAAAATTTACAAAAAAAAACTGAAAGTTAATGAATCATGTATGAAAAGAGAATAATGAAGGATTAGTTAGTACAATAGAACAAATATTTAGATAGATATCATATAACATCAATAAAAGTCTAATATTTATGTATACATACACAAATATATATTAAACAAAACTATAAGAAATTTTTATATAGGTAGAATAACTGATTAAACAAATTTAGCAGATTAACTTAAATCGAACTATTAAGAAAGATATTTATAAAAAAAATACATTCTATTGAGTATAGCGCTATAGGGTGGCGAAATATAGATTATAAAGAAGCCAGAAAAACAAAATTTTAATGATTTTGTAATGTGTTGTAACAAAGAATATAGAAAAAACACGTGCTATGATACAATTTGAAATGGAAAGGTATAATCGTAATTAATTATTAGCAAAACGTTGTGAACAGTTGAATTGAATTTTAAGATATGGTGACACATGAGAGACAGACGTTTTTAAACTGCATAGTACTGAGAGTACGATGGTACGATAATGTCACGGTGGAAATAGATTTGCTCCTCACCAGACCCCTTTTTGGAATTACACTCTTTTGACATTATTTTTTTCACGTATTTTTTTGAGGAAAATGGAGTTAATATCACAGTTAATTCATATCGATACACTCGAACGCTTCAACCATTCTTCAGGCCAGAACTGCTAAGACAAAGAATCACTTTAAAAGATCTTTGGCTTCAGCAGGATGGTGCCACAGCACAAACCACAAACGATTCAATGACAGTTCTGCGACACGTGTTTCCTAGTCATATTATCACACATTTTGGCAATGTTCTGTGACCTCAAAGATCTCTTGACTTATCAGTCGGTGACTATTTTCTGTAATGGTACGTCAAAAGCCCTGCCTACAGTCACAAACAATTTGGATTAGTCAAAAGAATGCCATAATTAAAAAAAATTTCAACCGTTTCTCCAGAGATGTTGGTCTATGTGATGAGGGATTTCCAGAAGAGACTTGGAAACTGCATTCAAATTGGTGTATGTCACCTAGAGGACATTATTTTTCATAAATAAGGTGACCGTAATTACATTTAAATGAAATGTATTGAGCTTTAAGTTCGTGTCAATAAACATAATTTATTTTTTTAATAAACAGAGTATTACTTATTTAATAGGGAACCACAAATTAATTTTAGTTATGATAATCACGTCATGAGAAGTCATAGTCAAGGATATACACGTTCAAAATGCATACTCAAAATAAATTAACACTTTTATATTGCTCAAGAATTCAGTACTTGACATAGCACAAAAGTATTGAATTCAACAATAATGCAAATATATTAATTTTCATTATTATTATAATGAGTATTAGTTTTGAACGTATATATTCTTGAGTATGAAAATTTTAATTAGTAAGAATAAATATTAATAAAACTAAACGTTTTATGCAAATATAGTGGGGTTCAATGACTGGAACGGAACAAAGAGCGGATAGCAACTAATCTGTCAAATTACTCAAATTTATTGAAAATAAAAAGGGATGTAAAATTAGCGGTGTTGATTGCACATATACGCGACATCTACGTATACTCACAAATTTTTCACATGCTGTATAAAAAGGTTATAAGAGCAAACTTCAATATGAATAGAAAATTAAGTATGGTTCATCGTACCACTGAATCTGATTTGGGTATTCAAATGTAGGGATGCATTTGAATTGGGTTTTAATTGAATGATGAATTATGATCGCATTTTTTTCAAAAGAGATTTCTCTCGTACAATTATGTGGGTCTCGTAAGGTTTCATAACTTCTCCGTACATATTTCCCTACGAGGAAAATTCTTTAATTAATAAAAGGGAAAAAAAAATTTTTTTTCTAAACGCTTAATTTTTTGAAAAATTCTTTTGAAATATTATAAATATATTTAATGCTATACTAAAGAAAAATGAGAACCACATTAGTTCAAAGATGCGGGACTTTCATGAAATTAATTATTATGAACAAATATTTGAAATGAAGCGAGAGGGAGTTTGCCAGATTAACTGGTATTTTTTATTAAAAACTAAAACTAACGTATTGAGTCATAGAACTCTTATTATTCGTAAAATCAGATCAAAGGAATAAAGAAATAATATCACAAATAAATAAAACAGAATTAAATATTATCAAAATAAATAAAAGAGATAAAGAAACAACATGAGTATTTATTAGGATATTTAAATTACAATCACAAAGTAATAATTTTAATTTTAAGAAATTAATTTCAAAGTTCTTATAAATAACTTAAAGTATTGAATCACAGTATTCTTATAAATATTTACTAGTTACTCGTAGATTCCTAAATCTATAATCTCGTATCCTTATGTAATAGCTGGTTAAATTAAAAATTGGATAACATCTAATTCTCAAATTTTCAGTTCTTTTTAGACTAAAGAAGGCATTTTATCGTATGATAATAATTATTAACCGGAAATTAAGTAATTGTTATTGAATCACCCTATTGAATATACATATATATATATATATCCCTTCTCGGCCGGGTAGATAGTTGGCCCTGCGACCAACTAATTAATTAAATTGTTTAAGTAATAGCTGATTATGAATTAAAAATTTGGTAATTTATAATTCTCCAATTTTCAGTTTTTTTATATCAAAAAAGACATTTTATCGTGTAACAATAATTATTAACTTCTGAATCTCCTTATTGAATATATATCCCTTTCTGGGCCGGGCAGGGAGTCGGGGAGTCTCGCAGCTTTTCCCCTGCACGGAGGAAATCTCAGAGAGAGCAGGTTATTTCTATTACAACAACAGATTCTCAATTACGGACAGCTTTCCGGGATACTGGAAAAAGGATCACTTGGTTTTACTACTTAAGATTGGGGCAGATCCTGGTGCAACTGAGTTCAGGCCAAGCAGGTTGTTAAATCAGTTAGATAAGCTATATGAACGACTCATCGTGGAGAGAATGCGGGCTGAGGTGGAAGCTAGCTGGAGCCTTTCCCCGACTCATTTTGGGTTCGTGTGGGGCAAGTCAACTATTGAAGACATAAGGCATGTTCTGGAGTGGGCTAGAAGTCGAGAAGCCGGTTTCCGGCTGGTGAGGAGCATTCCTCTAGTGGGATGCCTCGATGTTAGAATGCTTTTGGAAGGATCTCGTGGTCCGTAGTGCTGGCCACCCTAAGAAAGCGTAGTGCGAGTACCTCACCGCCCTATAAATGAATATCTGAACAAGCGGAACCAGTGCTGGTGACAGAGGAGAAAGCACTTGAAGCTGAGGTTACGGCAAGGTTCCATAGGGCTCAATTTTGGCCCACACCTGTGGAATCTCGCATTTGATGGCAGACTGAGGCTGAAATTTCCGAATGGGGTGCACACCGTGCCCTACGCCGATGATTTGGCCTTCATCATATCAGGAAGGACAGAGGATGAAGTAGAGGAAACCGCCAACGCTGCGGTGGCTGTGATAAGCAGGTTACTGGTGGATATTGGCTTTCCACAAAGCAATTGTCGTGGCAATGGTTGGCAGAAGGGGTATTAGAGATATAGCCATAATGATAGACGGGAATTGGTAGAAAAGTTGAGGTATATTAAGTACTATGGCATTTGGCTTGAACGGTCAGATCCTAATGATTAACAAGTGCATTGAGGAGGTCATGAGCTGGTCAAAGCCGAGGGCGCGTCTCCAGTATGTGCAGACTTATATCAACTAGAGCGGGACTCTGACAGAGAGTCAAAAGGATGATTATGCTGGTGCTGAGGTCAATGCTGCTCTGAGCGGTTTCGGCCCCGGTTTTGAGTTTCTTGAAAACCGGGAGTTTTTAAGAAAGAAAAGTGTGTGAATCTTAGCTTCTCTTCTGCAGCGGCGTGCGAGTATTCGGGCAACATCGGCCTAACGCACAGTCTCAATTATTGCCGTAAATATGACTCCAGGATTCACTTCAATAGATCGTTTCGCTGAACAGCTAAAGTTGACTTATGACTTCTTTATGATGATAGACCACACGGGTTGATCAGATTGATTTTAAAGAAGTTTTCTGAGTGAGGCAGGAGCACAAGATAGTGACGAGGTGAAGGACAGCCACCTATGGATCCGTTTTACGTCTATGCTTGCGCGGATGGGCCGTGGTGATTATGTACAGGGACTCTTGATCCATTGATCTCGATAGCACCCCTCGGAGCCGTGTTATGCTTAATTGTGGGTCCGGCCACCGTGGGAGAGTAGATGAGGTGGTTACGTTTAGTCGATAGGACATAAGCACACATACGCTATAAAATGTTTAAATATATACATATTTCGTAAATTAAATTTTGGTAGATATTTTTAATAACATTTAAGATATTTTGTGATGAAAACCAACGAAGTTTTGAATGTTTCATTGGAAAATGTTAAGAAATTTTTATGTTAACGGAAAATAAATAATATACTAACTTACATTACTGGCAGAATGTTGAAATATATGTTTGCGATAGAAAGGGACGTAATTATCTTCTATTATTATAATAGTACTTCATTTTGTTAGAAAAATAGATTAATTAAAAATCAGCTCTATATAAGAAACGAAACACGATTATAAGTTAGCTATTAGAATATAATAATGTTCCTAAACATTTAAGCCAATACACTTATTGATTTTTGTGGATATAAACTAGGTATTTGAATTTTTAACGCTTGGAACGTTCTAACGTTTTTAATTTTAGTTTTTAATTCGTTCTTATTTATGAAAATAGTTATACATTTTTAACGTAATTACCTACAAATTATAAATTGTTCTATGTTAAAGGCGATTAACACGGAATTAAAGATTATTGACTCAGGCAACCATAAAACTTATCTGGATACTCCTTACTGGAAAAAATTGTAATTTTAAAATAGAAAATTTGAATATGGTATTAAATTGAACTCATTATTTAAGACAAACATTCTCTTGCATATATTCATTAAATGAGTTTTTTTTTTTTTTTTCTTTACCTCCGGAATCACCGTGAAGGTATATCATCAGAGAATGAGATGAATTAATTGTAGCGTGTGTGAAAAATGCCATGCCTGATCAGAATTCGAACCCGAGACCTCGGGATGAAAGGCCGAGACGCTACCACTCGCGCCACGGAGGCCGGCAAGTTAGAGTTAGTGGGTTTACATAATTTATACATTAAATATAAATTATAAAACGTCTAATGAAAACAAATAATTTATTTTAATTATTTTATTAAGTTTTATTTTTAAAACAAAGGAAGAAATCTAAACATAAGATTTAATTTTTGATTTTGCTTTACAGCCAGTCTAATCAAAGAACATATTAGATTTACCGTCGCACACTCTCCTCCTCACAGTTGGATCTCATCTGAAAACTTTGATAAAAAAATGATAGAGAAGAGTAGATTTTTATTAGGATTAGCTTGCAAAAGGTATAAAAATGACCTAAATTTTTTATTATCTCATAATTAGCTTGCCGGACAGTTTATCTTTACGAATATGTGTACTAAGAGTTCAATACTGTAGACGAATGCAGATGTGACATAATTATTTCACTTAAAAAAAAAAAGAATTATAAATAACATATAAAATTAAATAAAAATGGTTTTGAAGAATATCATGATAATAATTTCATTTTATTATTTTGTAAAAGAACTGATGTAAGACATCGCAATATTGATTATTGAATTACTATTATTATTGGTCATTGAATAACCATACTATATGTAAATCTATTATTTCTATTCATTTATTATAAACAAAAACACTGTTTATGAAGTTCCCATTCCACAGATATTTTATTTTATTCAATGCTTTTTAAGTGCAAAACAATTTTCTTTATCGAAGAAAAATTAGATAGTAGATTAAATTCCCTAATTAGTAAAATTACAATAAATAAAGACTTAGTAATGAACTTGTTCAATAAATAAAAATAAAGCCGCATTAAATCTCTTGCTACTTTTTTACAACAAATTTTTAATTAGGTACTTTTATTTAATTAATTATATTTTAAATTAAGAATTTTTATTAGTAAATTATTAATTTGTAATTATTTTGAAGTTTAAAACCATTCTATTTATTGATTTAATTGTTTTATAATTATTTTTAACTATCATCGCATTAATAAAGAATCACTTAAATCAAATAAATCATTAGTTTTTATTACATGTTTTTGGAGTTGAGCAAATAATTCAATTAATTTTTATCTACTTATGACAAATATATGTTTATTTAAATTTAATAGCTTATATAATCATACTTAGGATTAGTCACAAAAATTACTAGGATTTTAAATCTATCAAAAATATTGAAACTTTTTCAGTTCTATTAGTAGTCATGGCAACTCTTCTCCGTTATCTGGCTATAAGGGTTTATAATTCAAATCCAATTAAAGCTATAATTAGTTATTTTTAATTTAAAATCATATTGAAAATTCACTACTGTTTTTTGACTTTTAGATTGAATTAATTTTACCATTTTACAAACTCTCTAATGGGATTATATAAAATCTACTTTAAGCCATACAACCTGAAATAATGTTATCTGTAAATAGAAACATTTATATTTTTTATTCAGTGTAATTATTGAGATAAAAATTAAAAAATAAAGTTAAATTAATAATTTATGTTTAACATGTATTTTTTAAGATTTATGGGAGTAGAAAATTAAAATATTTATTACATAATAATATAATTAAAAATTAAATTTTTACTTTTAAAATTTAACTCGCAATAATAAATAATAACTCGCAAAAGAAATAACACTTTTGTATATTTGGTGGTAATTCATAACAGTTTTAAATAATGAAGATCAAATGATTTGGGTGAAGTTTAATGAATATACTGGTTCATTTATTTTTTTACATGCATTACATATGACGAAGTTTTTATAAAATAGACCAAAAAATTATGAATATTTTTATTAATTATAAAATACGCGTAATCTTTATCTCCTACATTACCAGTAAAATTGCAACATAATCATATAACCATCTTTATAATACTATATGACTCTGAAATAAGTTTGTTTGAATACCATACATTTTTCCGCGTGAGTATTTATGTAGTACATTAAAGTTACTTTTTTTAAGAGAAAAAATTAATCTAATCGAGGAAGCAGTGTATGGAATTTTCTAAATTTATGAGTTTTTAATACAATGTAATATATATACATAATGTCAAAATATATGTTAAAATATATTTTTATTTTCTAAATATATTTATGGTTGTTTAATCTTACTGCAATCACAATTGTCGATGAATTTATGTAAACCATAATTTTTGCTTGTTAGATAATTTTTTTTTTTAATTCCAAAGGTAAACGTCTGGATGGAGCATTAAAAAAAATATAAAATTTAAATTTAATTTTCTTGGTAACATTATACGTTTCAACATAAAGACTTACAGATATCTTACATCATAGACTTTTACTGGCAATTTTCCTAAATGTACCAAATTGTACTCAAAGTACTATGCATTATATTTATTTTTAAGTTCAAATGTTACTTAACGCTCAAAGTTTATTTTTAAGTTTAAGTTTCGTTTCAAGTAGAGAATCAACAAGCTTTTGATATTAATCAACACTTTTTACTTTCATATTGGTTATTATAATTTATAATAAACAAAAACAATCAACAATCAGTTTGTAGTTGAGTATAATTTGAATTAAAGAATCCGTCCTTAACAGTTGGTAGAGACGAGTATTTTCCTACATCTAAAGTATGTCTGGTACTAAGCCGTAAATTTGGTTGAACTAGAACAGAATTTTTATAGAAACACTAAATGGTAGTTTTGAAAGTTTTAAATCTTTTTTTAATTTTAAGTCTTTTTTTAATTTTATCTTTTTATTTTAAGAATAACATAAGGATCTCTAATTTTCTTATAGCAATCAACTAGAATAAAAAAAGAAAACTTGTTAAAAATAAAAAAAAAGTTCCCGCTTGTTGTACCTCACATTCCGTAGGTCATTCCGTAGGTCACATCGATTTCAGTACCACTGAGTACAGCAATTGTTTGTTAAATAATGATAGTTGTGATCCCTACCAAGCAACTCTCTTTTGTTCTGTTTAGCCTCCCCTACCTAGCAACTACTGCATATCCCTCAACTTAACGATAAGATGCATACTTTTCTCATGATATGACACCTATATTTCAGATGGCGATTCAGATGTAGTCCTAGGTATCGCGAGCTGTGGCATGCAGGATGAAAATGCAATTAATTTGATCTTAAGCGACAGTCCGCGACATCAACCCCTCTTCATCACAAACCTGCCTAGAATTAGCTGGTTTAACCTTCACCTTCCATTTAGCTAGATATTCGTTAATTAGACCCAATGCAGTTTGCAGTTAATCATTAAATGATTGAATCCTCTTTTGTGTTAGTACTCCAAACAAAATATATGTTACTGCCATTTAGAATACTCTTTTTTTAGATTGTTTTATATATCTTATGTATTAGTTTAGAATTATTCATAATTGTACTCTTTCTGTCCGATGATAAAAAAATTAGTCCTAACAATAATTATTTTCAATGGTCAACATATCTTATATCTAAGAAAAACATTAATTTTATTAAAATGTTTCAGAAGTAAAAACAAACAACAAAGTTGTAGCAGTGTTTCTTTTATGTGTTCTACTTATATTTACGACCTAGTTATTATAATAGTTTTATGTAACATGTAATAGTTTTATGTTTGATTAGTTTATGGAAAACAAATTTTAA
>JAAAKQ030066868.1:0-15595 GCA_010016005.3 Zanna intricata | reverse complement strand
GGCGATCCGACAATACTACGATTGGCAGGGCCTTACGAAGGATGTCCGTCAGTATATTAGACAGTGCAGCACATGCGCCCGCCATTTTTTATTACAAAATCATATTCTTTATATTTCAGTAAGTGTTTGAAAATTGTTTCTCTTTACAGTCATACCAGTAGGACACACAAAAAACATCTGGACTACAGACAGAGGACTATTTTAAAATAGTTTAAAGAAACTGATTCCTTTTCAGTTCATAGCAAAAGTAAATTTGATCCAAAATTATTTGCTGTGAACTTTAATTGAGAATTACAGTGCCAGAGGAACAGATAAACACATGATAACTGTTACACATCTACTTCTTGCAGCTGGACAGAAAAGCTTGTCGACCAGCTAAAAAGTAGTTTTTAAAAAAATGTGCAAAAAAGATTGCTATTGTGAGCCAAAACACAGGTAACTGAAGCAAAGAAGACTGGAAAATTATTGTTTTCTGACAAGTCACATTTTTATGTTTAGGTTTAAGGGGTTCTGTATGTCAGAAAAGTATCAAATGAAAATACATCACCGGCTCATACCCAACAATCAATTAAACATCCCCAGAAAAAAATGTTTTGGGGTTTCTCATATTTTAAGGTCCTTGTTCATTAATTCCAGTAGGTAGTATATTGAAAAGTGATGAATATATCAAGATTCTGAAGCAAAGGGTTGTGACACAACTTGAAAACAAATTCCCACAAGGCAAAACGGTACAAGATTTGGCACTATACCATACTGCCAAAACAGGCAGAGAATAAAAAAAAATGAAACATTAAAGTGCTTTTGTTGCCAGGCAACTTTCCAGACTTAAACCCAATTGAAAATTATTGGATAACAGTCAAAAAACAACTCTTAAAATCTGATATGGACACTACATGACTTCCTTGTAATGTCTATTAAATTACATTTACACATTTTTTGCTGCACTTCATTTAACTTGGCAGTAGTGTGGCCTCCTATTGTTACATCAGTGGTGTGTGGGATATGAGGCACCCTAAAATACTCTATAAAAACATTTATTTATTAAATAAATTAGTAAATAAATGTTTACACAGAATTTTGTTAAAATTTTTATCATTAATTTATTTTTAAAATCTGTTACAAGGTTAAAATTTAAAGTTTAAGCAATTTGGTATACCGTCTATTTATTTTGTATCCATTAAACATATAATATTGAAACAACAAGTTATTAAAATAAAAATAAAGTAGCCAGTTGTGGGATTGGGCATCAGAAGTGAAAACAATGAGTACTGATCATTGGTTAATGATTATATTTGTTTCTATTGCTGATTCTAACCTAGGTGATTATTATTTATTTAAAAGGAATTAATAGACTACTTAAGAAACCTATTTATAATATAGTGTAATGGTTAATTAAATAAATTGATAATGAAAATTAAATTGGTTTCCTTAATTAAATAAATGTTAGAAAACATTTAATTTTAATAATGAATTATAATATTTTTTACAATATACGTATTATAACATTATATTATTATTCTATTTCTATAATATTTACATTATTTGTATATTATCAGATTCAAACATATCTACAAAGCAATGTGCTCCAGATAACTACAACAGTCTTTCTATACTGTATAAATGTATATGTAATATTCATACTGGATTACAGAAATATAATCCTCCAGTTCTTTAATAAAGTGGGCAGTTACACAATTTCTAATATTAGTTTTTATTAACATCAAACATTTTAATTTATTTATATTTAATTTTACTTATTTAAATATTTATATAATTATTCATTCCACAATCTTACCTGAAATATTAGGATAGAGTAAAAGTCCCTTCATTACTCTTTAAATAAATGTCTTATATCTAATACTATGTTTATAAAATATTATGATGTAAATATCAACAAAAATGAAAACAAAAAAAACCACAGGAGAAGGTTACCAAATTTCACAGTGATATTTATTGTCAAGTGACTGAAACAATGCATAAATAAAAAAAAGTGTATTTATACAGGAGAAATGGAGAACCAAAGAACCAAGTAATTATTCCCACATATCATATTTCATCATTATTATATATGAACGTTTTTCACTAAGTTCAATGAAAATAAAAACAAAACTGTAAAAGGTAACTGAATTTTTAGTTGACATTTTTAACATGTCTCTACTGGGTTTAAAATGAGTATAGTGTAGGAATTTTTCTTAGTATATTTATTCTGAATTTAACACTTGTTATTACAGTTTGTGAATTTTCAGCAAGTCTCACATCTTACTGACAAGGGAAAGACACAGGCCTCAGGACACCAGTTTGAACCATATTGCATGTGTGAATAGTACATTGTTTACATGTCTTCATCACAAAATACTAAGCAATATTCAATTATACTCAAGAAAAATGGCCGTAAAAATTTCCATAGCATTCTATATTAGTTTACATATTAATTTTGTTTCACATCGCTCAAGTAGATATAGATATCTGGTGTGAGAATGTGTCAGAACTGTAACCATGCACACATTGGTTCGAATCCTACTTCATATACATATATTTTTTTTTAACTTAAATATATTGATTTATTAATAATTATTACCCTCTGATGATAAAAGTGTTTGAATTAAAATGAAAAGTACATAAGTT
This sequence comes from Zanna intricata, assembly GCA_010016005.3. Lineage (NCBI taxonomy): Eukaryota > Metazoa > Arthropoda > Insecta > Hemiptera > Fulgoridae > Zanna > Zanna intricata. Next base: position 12,970 of record JAAAKQ030066868.1, on the reverse strand, counting down.
TATTTCACTAATAACATCTGATTTTTTTCATATTGTTATTAGTGAATTATTATTTATTGTTATTTTTTTTACAATCAGAGGTTAATAATTAATAAATCAATATATTTAAATTAAAAAAAAAGAAAAAAAATATATGTATATGAAGTCGGATTCAAACAAATGTACCTTCCCCTTGTAAGATCCAAATATTTTATTAATTAAAATTTATTTGGCTATAACTCTGGAACCAATGAAAATAAGTACCACTTATGAAATTTTGTTGAAAAGCTCACAATGTGGGCTTAATAATGCAGTTAACAAAAAGTCCAAAATCCAAATGTTTCAAAAATTGAAACCCCGCTTTATTGAGAGGTCTGACTGTATACACATTTTTGGCCCAATCAATTGTAATCAAAAGGAGAGGTGGACAACTAAATGTTACAACAATCCTAAATACAAAATTTCAAGAGTCTACAGCTAATTGTTTCGAGTTATGCAAGATATATACATACGTAGATGTCACACCAAAACTAGTAAAAATGGATTTAGGGATGGTCAAACTGGATATTTCCGTTGAAATCTGAAAACCGAAAATTTTTGTGATTAAAATACTTCTTTTACTTCATACAAAAAGTAAAAATGAACTGTACCAAAAATTTACCTCATTAAAGCAATATTGGTATGGTTTCATGATGAAAAAATAAAAAATAAATAGTATAGAGATTAACAGATTTTTTTTCTAAATACTTTTTATTAAATAACATCTGTGTTCAGATTAATTTGTACGCTACTGTAAATTCCAAGGAAATTCTAAGTAAAGACATGTCATTGGATATTCTGAGGATTTTTTTTTTTTAAATGACTGGGAATCCTCTTCTGTCTGAAATGAAACTATCATAAATTCTTCATGTAATTGTCAAACAATATTAAAATTCTCTAATATAATTAACATCGACAACTATGTCCCTAAAAATACAAATTATTCAGATTCCTGAATCTGAATGATTGTTCTAAAAATCTGAATCTGATTCCTAAAAATCGTTCAGATTCCTTCTACCTGAAAAATAATTACACTAACATGAAATTTCTTACATAAATATTCAATGCCTAAGAAATATAACATAAGTTTACATTCTAAGGTTAAAGATTTAATTTCCTTACAAGTCACTGGAGTTTTCATGTTATTCAGAACATGGCTGACCACCAACATACAGGCCATTTCTGAGCTATGTAATTCCAAGCTTGCTATAGTTTTTACACAGAAGCACATAAAATCTTTTTATTAAATGGAAAATAACTGCATTACCTGTAAAAGTTACATTTGAATTCCACTACCTATAAATATATCAATATGTAACTGCCATTCACTTTTGTGAATTAACTATTCACAGATTTGTAATCTTGTGATGGATGTGTTTTTTTTATCAGTATGAGCTGGAAGGATTAAACACTATAATTTTCCAGCCAACTAGAATTTTTTGCACTTCATTCAATGCATATATTTAAATATATGCTCAAATAATTTTCATTAACATCTTTTGAACCATTATTTCTTTTAATAACTACCATATAGTTAGTTTATACAGTTAAAAAGACTCTAGAACTGGTAACACCCAAAAGCAGAAGAACCGCTTCAACCCATTAAGGAATGAGAGAAGGAAGCGTCATACCAAGAGGTCTACTGTCAAAAGAAGTTTGTAGACAACTGAGAAGAGCAACTAATATTAAAATGTTTATGCAGCATGCTCTGTTTGTTGAAGGACAGTTTGTGGGAAAGCCCATACACTGTCCTTCAGCGAACAAGGCAAGTTTATGAAATTGACAGAAAAGTTACACATCTCTAGGTTCAAATCTGCACACCATGCCCTATCAACTACAGTGAGATCTATCAGATCTGCATCTGTATGAGCATGCATAAACATGGGGAAGTTGTTACCACATATATGCTTAACTTAACATTGGTGGACCATCTGATCAGGCAGTGGTTGTCAACCATTGCCTATCAAGAAGAGTAAGATAGAAGTTCCCTGGCCGGCTCAATGTTGGACCACCCGATGCCAACATCCCCGCCGGAGCTGCAGGCCTGCCAAGGGAGCCGCTGGGTGTGGATGCTACCTTCCTGCTCCAGCTTGTCCTAGAAAGTGAGCTCAGCAGCAGGAGCCAGGCCAGCATGGGATTGCTCGGGGAGAACCGCCTCGGCTGCGCCAGGGAAAAATGACCAATGCTGACCCGACAATGTGGGGCCACCACTGTTGCTGAGGGGAAAGACTGGTCTGATTTCAATGAATAAGTCATAACTCCCTTAATTGAGTCAACTTCACCAGAGACCAGCTTCCAGACCCAACAGCTCTTTTCAGAGCTAATGAAATGGCCCTTTTCAGGGAAACATTTCAAAATCCTCAAACAGCCCTTCTCGAGGCTACCATAAGGTTTTAAATTGTCACAAGCCATTGAAGCCAATCGGTGACAACAACTGCCCCTTTCATGCCTACCACAAGGTTTTAAATTAGAACGAGCTGTAGAAGCCATTCGGTGACAACAGCCCTTTTCAGGGCTACCAAAAGGTTTTAAATTGCCAAATGCCATTCAGTGACAGTGTTTACCATCAACTTAGTGTTTCTTTATTAAATTAAAAATTGTTCTTTTGTAAATGCCTGTTTTACTACTTACTTTCCAAGCAATTTCTTTCTCTGACTGCAGTCTCAGGGTTATCTTGTTTTAATTATATACATGTTGCTTATTATTTTTTTTTCAGAACTACTTAAGGGTTTTCCCAGTTTATGTTTCATGACAGAATCAATCATTGTTAAAAGCTAATTGGCACAAAAAGCACAGGGTAAATTAAAATAATACTGAATAATAGCGTTATAAAAATGAACTAAAAAAAAAAATCTATTAATAATATAGACAAATACTTTCTTGCACTGAACTGAATAATTATGTGAAGCATTAAAAATATTATTGCTATTAACATCAATAACAAAGACTAAACACAATTTCTAATTGTTTTTTATCAGGATTGCTATGGCATCAGACAAATGATAACTTACAATAAATTATTATCCGCATAAAGTAATAATTGCACTTGTATGAGGGAATGATAAAATCACTCATCCTGAACTTGACAATACCCCATCTACCCAGAGATACCCATCAGATTATAATATTTTCAAGTTGCCCCAGGGTGCCGTGCGGTAATTGGGGAGGGGTGCCACCGTAACATCTTGGCAACTGCTCGTTTGATTTCCATGATTCAAACTATGTATGTATCAGCAGGTTGAATGCTAACCGTTTAATTCAGCAGGGGCTCTATCAACTGAATGTTGGTTATCTGAAAATTAAATCGTTTAACCCTATGTTTTGATTGCATTCACCCACCAGGCAACTAGGTCTAAATTGCCATTGTTGCTATCAACACTTTTTGTGATGTGCTTTAGTGCTGATTTAACCTCATTTATTTCTGATGTTCAAGACATTTACAGACACTTTCGGGGTTTGTGCCTCCGGATTTGGTTAGCTAGTTCAATGGGAAATGATGTAGGACAGAAGAGAGAATATGTTCAGAAGAAGCCTACAGCAAAGGCAAAGTCTGATTTAAAATTCAATGATGCAAATGTCTACTGAGGCATTTACATTGTTTGGCAGTCCTACAGAGGATGATGACTGTGGAGTGTAATCAGCTAGAGGATCAATAGAAGACCTCCATTAAAGCTTATAAAGTACTAGGAACAGGAAGAGTGGTATAGTGACTGGAATCACCACAAGGTGGGTGTCTTGCCCTACAGGGGATTGGAACCATAAAACGTACCAATCCAATGTTTCACTAAATACACTCAAACCTATGTGCTAGTGCAGGTGCAAGGTATAAACTTAGAAGATCAAAAAGTGAAAAATAAAAAATATATTAAAAAAATGTTTAAACCACTCTTAAATTAAATGCACTAAAAGTTAAAAAATAAATTTAGGAATGGATTTAACAAGCTTTGATGACGATACTTACAATTATGTGAAAGTCACAGCCTCTAATTAAAAATTTGATATTTTTCAAATTTTGCCAATTTTTTCTTATGCATGATGAAAGGCCTGAAGAGTAAGAAGCAAACACGCATAAGAAAAAATTGGAAAAACATCAAGTTTTTAATTTGAGGCTGTGACTTTTACATAATCTTATGTATCACCATCAAAGCTTATTGTCAAATCATTCTGAGATACCATCCTAAAATTATTTTTTACCTTTAGTGCGTTTAATTTGAGTGGTTTTTTAAATTTTTTTATATATATTCTTTTATTTATTTATGTAACAGTGTTTTTTTTTTTATAAAATAATGAACTATAACCAAAACATAGGGGCCAGAATGTTACCGATCATAGCAGAAAATCCCCATTCATTTACATCAATTTCTAAAGTTAAATTTCTAATTTAACTTTCATTACATAATTTTCATCATTCAAAAAAAACTTTTACATAAGACTTATCAATTTTGGACACCTAATAATCCCATTCTGAGACGCTGCCCACCAGGCAACCTGCCTGAAGGGCCTATTATCTGGAAAGGCGTGATGTAGACACACCTTGCAGCTACTAAAATTCTAAGCAATGAGGTAATAAAACTAAAAGAAATATTTTGATTAGACAATGAATTTTCTGTTAAAAAAATTTTCCTTGTGACATGAAAAAGCTTTCAGGGAGGGAGAGGAAAGGAGCACCACAGAAACTTCCTTTACAAAGTTGAGATAATTCATAGAAACCTTATTTGAAGTTGGTTAAAAAATAATTTTTTTTAATAATTTTAATTGTTACAGTCATTACCAAGAAATAATTGTCAACAGTATGCAAGTAAACTTTATTTATGCAAACTGATTTGTTTCCATAAATAAATCAATTTTTATATTTTATTTCATTACATTCACTATATACCGTAGTCATATATACCCAGCAGTATGAATACATTTCACTCATGCCTCATTTACAAAACATTCAATTATTTTAATTATGAATGTTTTGTATATGAGGCAACTGCCCAATATGCTGTAAGCAAAATAAGGCGGTTAAAAATTAACTGGCATCTGTATCTGATGTGGAATTAGAAGTAGTTACAAATTCCACCATTAGGAATAGTATGCAAACAATATTCTGAGGCATTCTGCCAAAGAGCACAATTCTGTGTTGGGTTTTCTTCATGTTTGTTAAACTGCGATTTTTTTAACAGGTGATCAATCATAAAGAACAGAGTCTGCATTAAATTTTATTCCTCTTAGGTGAAATAGCTGTTGAAAATATTGTGATGCTTCAAATGGAAAGTCTTAAGTAAAGCGTAATCTTTAATTGGCTTTCATGTTTCAAATAAGAACTGTCAGTTTTAAACTTGGCAGATTTTGTAAAATTAGGGGTGACAAAAATCTTGAAAAAGTTTTCAATAAAAGTTTATCAGACAATTAAAGAGATTTATAAAATGAATTATCTGTCTTTTTGTTTTTGCCAATAAATTTTAATACATGATTTGTACTTGAAATATGTGCTGTAAGATTTGTGCCTTGGTTAATCATAGAAGATCAGAAAACCATCTTATTAACGTGTCTGTGATTTGAGGATGACTTTGAAATGATTCACATTCATACCTTTTTTCTAAAGTTGCAACAGGTGATGACAGTAGGTGTTAAGGTTATAACTTGTAAACAAAAAAAAAACAATCACACTAAACAAACTCTGTGGAAATCACAAGTTCATAAGAGATCAAAAAAAGTTTGATCAAATGTAAAGACATTATTGATTGCTTTTTTAATGTGCAGAATTTTTCACACAGAATTTGTATTTTATAAACAACAAATGAATCAGTGTTTCAATCTTGATGTGTTGAGAAGATTGTGCGAGTGTAATGAAAATGTCCCATTATGTGGAAGATAAAGATTGGTCTCTGGACTACAATAACATACCTGCCTATACCACCTTCCATGTCAAACAATTTTTGTTAGAAAAATTGTTTTTCATTTTTTTTTTCAATTTGACAGTTATTATCCCTTACCCTCCCTACTCACTTGACCTTGCTTAGTGTGACTTTTTTTGTACCTGTATGTAAGAAAGAGCTCAAAGGAAAGCATTTTTCTATTATGGATAAAGTCAAGATAAATTGTTGCATTCCTTGGGGAAAATGTTTATTCAAGAGTTTGATAATTGTTTCCAGAATTGAAAAAACCATAAAACAGGTTTTTTTTTTTTGGGTTCTCTTGTACAATGCAGTGCTGACCTCTTTAGACACAGGATCTTAGTGTACCTCAAAAGTAGCAGATTATGTGATTTATTAAAAAACAAGAAATAGTCCTTTAGAAAACATATATATATATATATCATTTACAACATTAAACATAAAGAGATATAATTACTCGAATATAAAATTTAGATATTTACAAAGAATTTGTTTAAACTGTAATACTTAAAAGTAGTAAAAAAAGAAATAAATTAAAAAACTGTAAGAAAGATTTGTACACAAAAAATTATGTACAAAAACAATTTTATCTCTTTTCTGACAAGTACAAAATTTATCTATATGGGTAAAGTAAATATTCCAACAATATATAAACAAGTACGATCTAATCATCAAAACTTTCAAAATAATTTCATTATTAAATATTCCATTTAAAACATTTTTCAAATTTTGAGAAACTTATATATAATCAAAATGTATTATTCTATACTTAATGTGAACTGTACTATGAAGCAGTTGAACATGGTTTCAATAAATATTATATTCTAAACTTAAAATCTAACATTAAAAATAATATGTACAAATTTCTTTATACAAAAAATCCATTTTTCTTTTTTTTTAATATAAATAAAATATTATTTCCTAATGTTTAGAATTTCAGTAGTTCTTTAAAATTATGGCCAAAAACAATTTTATCTCTCTTTTAACAAGTACAAAATTTATTTATTTATTTAGTTATAACCTAAGTATTCCAACAATATATAAACTAGTAGGATCTAATCATAAAAACTTTCAAAATAATGTCATCATTAAATAAATCACTTAATACATTTTTTAATATTTTGGGAAACTTGTATACAATTAAAATGTATTACTCTACACTTAATATAAACTATACTATGTAGCAGTTGAACTTAGGTGCAATAAATATTATAAATTTAAGGTCTAACAAAAAAAATATGTACAAATTTCTTTGTACAAAAAAATCTATTTTTCTTTTTTAATGTAAATAAAATACTATTTCTTAACTTTTAGAATTTCAGTAGTACTTTTCATATTTAAAATCATAAAAATAGCTACAATATATTCACTACAATATTACACAATTCTACTGATTTTCTAATTTGCATCTTCAAAAATGTTAATAAAAGGTCACTAGGAATTTTAATATTTCAGGAAAACACACTAAATGTTGTTTAACTTCCATGACCTCTAGCAACAAATTTATTAACAGGAGTTTGGCTGCAGTTAGATCAGTGATATATCACCTTTATTTCATATATGTCAGAAAACTACTTTCCAATATATTACATAACCATCAAATTGTAAAAATGTCATTTATCATTGTAAATGTGACCAACTGGCCTTCTGGCCAATATCAGAAAATTGATGCCTCATATTATATTCATACTTGTTAAGTATGACAAACCATAGCGTAATAATAAAATATCTAAATTAATAATAGAATAGTATAAAGTAAGCAATCAACATTAAATTGTTTAAAATATTAGCTGCCACCATTAAGCGTATGAGTAGCAAATGAATGAAAGTGTGCACAACATAAACAAACAGACATAATGTAATCAGTAGTTGCTGTTCTGAGTTACCAAGTAAGAGTACAAAATATGGAAGGAAATAACTGCTGTTTAACTCTTCTATGAGGACTATCAGTAATGAGAATATACAATTACATTTAGTTAAGATTTTACCAGAGTAAAGGTAAGTTTAAATCTAGTTTGCAAAGAAAAAGATTCTTTGTAACTACTAATTTACTTCTTTGGTTATCACATGTTAACAGAATTTATATAAATTACTATTTAAAATTAGTAAGAAAACAACTGAAAGATTTTATTTAGTTTCTTCCCAGTTCATTTTTCTTTACCCAGTTTAAATACACCATTGAACCACCATATATTAAAAATCTATATATATTTATCAACAAACTTTTTCAGGAACCTTTCTGTATATAAAATCTCTATATATCAAACAAAACATTCTGCATAAAAAAAATTATGTTATCTATACAACTAAACTACATAAATATTAACAGAAACTGCACATATGTATATACAATCAATCTGTATGTAAACAACACTGAACCACTAACAGATAAAAATTATGCTGATAAAATGAGATAAAGCAACCAGAACTGATCAATAGGGAAGGTGTCATCTTCCATTATGACAACACCAGACCTCACACATTTTTGGTGATGCATTGAAAATCAAGAGAGGTTGGCTGGAAAATTTGATGGATCCATCACATAATCCTGAAATTGTCCCACCTGACTACTGTTCGTTTCATTCACTATAGAATTCTCTTGAAAGTAAAAGGTTATATTTTGACAGAATTATGATTTTATTTTGAAAATGGCAAAAGGTGGTCAATCATAACAAAACATATTTGGTTTAATACGTCATCTGAAATATATAAAAAAAACCTAGATTTACTTTTTGCATTAAATTGTGATGCAAATATAACATTATTATTAATTATAATTTATCAAATTCACTGACAGTATTGATCATGAAAACATCTCAAGTTCTATAATTTATTTATTTATATAGTAACAACAGGCTTACGCCCACTTATAACTGCTTATGGGTGATAATGAATTCTGTAGCCTGTGAAAAATGCCATGCCTGACTGGGATCTGGGACCTCCAGATGAAAGACTGTGAAGCTATTACTCCACCATGGAAATCGTTCAATTGGTAATCTTTTAAGTTTAAACATTTAAAATTTTGAATTACATATTAGAGAATTATTTAGAATCCAATATCAACATTTTTTTAAATCCCAAAGCTTATTAATTCTATGAGTTGCATATGTGAAATAGTCACTTAATATAAATATTGTTGTTAAACTTATTACCTTCAGTGAAAACAAAATTCTGGCTAAGTGGCTGAACTATATGACAGTTATTTAAGATATTTACCATTAAATAAGACGATGATAAGAATACAAATGCAATCATAATGCTGATTTTTAATGTTAAGTTGATTAAAACAGATAAAAATATTCAATTCTTTTAAATAAAGTGATGAAATAAAGACAAAAAAAAATTTAAAAAAAGTTAGTTAAAGAACTATGAATTACTATCAATCAAATAAAATAACTTATTCTGAGTTAATGAAACAATTAATTAGCTTATGTAAGACAATAGCATAAATAGTATATGTTAAAAACAATTAGAGTGCAACAAAATTAACATTTTTAGAAAGAATGATGATGGTTCATGTTGTTTTACAGGAAAAATTATGTGAATTCAACCACTAGTTGTCAATGGCAAGACCCGATCTATAAACATTTCTGAATTTTGTAATTTTCTTTGTATACATTTGTTTACAATTCACTTGATGCTCTCTACAGAAAATTATAAGCATTTGAGTACAGTTAAATTTACACATTTTAGTAAGTCTGTTAAAATGAAAACATATCATGAATTAACCTAAATAAGTAGTACGATAATAATCATTATAATTCAACCAAGAAACCATAATTTTAGATTATGAAGATTAAGCGATTTAAATAACAAATAAGTGACACAAAACCATAAGTTTGGGCCATCTTGTAATTTTAATCAATAAAAGATCTTTTATCAATATGCAGTTAAGTGAAAGAACAATCATCATATAAAAATTAAACAAAATGAAAAATTACGATAAGCAAAACCCATTTCATGCAGAATTAATTAATTTTTTAATTATACTGTGATGTAGGACTGAATGTGATCCTGAAAATAATTTATATAGGTTTCAAGTTATTAATACTTTCTACATTTCATGTTACTTGAAATATTGTAACTAATTTTTACTCTCTTTTAGAATTATGGTGAAATTATGTAACCAAAATACAAATATAATTCACCAATATTGAAAAGTATTCATAGATTTGGTACCGAATTACATCCTACTGTCAATATAGACTTCTGCTTGTAATGGATTCTGCTATATCGTAAGTAAATGGAAATATCTTTCTATTATTTTTCATGAACATATTTTTTTTTATAACAAAGCTTAATTAAAAAAAAATAAATCCCCTAAGTATTAAAAAAAAAGTTATTTCTGCTATTTCAAGTACTTAAAAAAAAATCCTCATGAGCGAGTGGTTGACAACAGTTTTAAAACTTATTTCATGAATATTTTGTTCCTTTGTTATAATTGCTTGTAAAAAATAAAAATAAAGCCAAAGTATTATTACACTTAGACAACTGTTCGTCACATCCTAGAAAAACTACTCTTGCATCTACTTACAGGTATTTAAAGTCATGCTTCATCCAAAAAATACCAACTGCACTGGTTCAGCCTATCGTACATTTAAAGTTCACTTCAAGCATGAACAGTAGCTCATGTCTGTTGCCTTCTGACATTGAAGTTTTTAAAAAGCTTTAAACTGATGGAGGTGTCCTATCACTTAAGAACTGCATGCAAAAAAAAAAATTTCAATATGAGAAATTGAAAAAAAGATATGATTCAAAACTTCCAGAGAAATGCTTTGAAATTTTCCTGTAAGTGTGGAAAATAAAAAAAAATGAAAATGAATAATTATGATTTTCTTAATGTTTTAACAGAAGAATACATTTATTTTTATTAACAACAGATTAGTTAAAAGATGAATATTGTATGTTGTACTTAACTAATCAAATTTATTTCCTAGTTGTAATCCTATTAATAAATTGTTTTAAAAGGAACAGAGTATTATTAGAAAAGATATCATGAAAGATATCACATCAAAATACAGGTCTTTACTTTCTTAAAGATGCATTAAATTTAAAGAATAATTAATTTTGTAAGTAATTTTAATCAGCATTTTATTATACTAACTACATAAATATTAGTATTATTTTTCACCTAGTAATTTATCAACTATATATAGTAAAAATCAAACTGGTGAGTTGATTACTTCATCCAGCCTTAATAACTATTATAATCAAAATTTTACATATACAAAAGCATCATGTATTATTGCAACTAAGTTCAACAATTAAGCTAAGGAACATAATTTTCAATACACTTATGTCTTAACACTCATTACTTACACATTCATAAACACACACACAGAAATTAAAAATAATATGAACAGAAAACATATACAAACGCATGTGTTCAGAAAATGCCATGTATTATACATTGTATATAATATGTATTAATGAATGCAGTTAAGCAATGCATTTAAAAAATTCTGTAACTGTTTAAACAGAATCATCAGATACTTTTCTTGAACCCTTTAAAAAAAAAAAAAAAAAAAAAGAATCACAACATAATTAACAATAATAACAAAATGAGATTAATTAATGAATTATAACAATAATAATAATAAAACCTCAATTACTAAAATTATGATTCACATGTAATACACACTAAGATAGTTAGTTACATTATATTACTTATAAATTACTGTTCAGAAATACTTGGTATGTTTGCACTAGTTTGGGAAGATGAACTATTTGAAGAAGCATGTGCTGCATTATTAGATCCTGTAAAAAAAAAATATATATAGAATAAGAAAAATATATATAGATAAAATAATTTACAATTTCTATTAAAGAATACTATAGAGCTTCATAAATTTCTTTAAATATTTACTTTTTTAATTTAGTTGGCTTTTGAAAAGAATACTATCAGTACATTAAAAGTTCTTAATACATTTAAAGTTTAAAAAAAAAGTTATTTAAAGAGTACAGGAGTCTGCCAACATGAAAGAAAGAAGATATTAACACATGATCTCTTCCACTTTTTAAAATATGAGACACCATGCACCACAAAAAAAAAAAAGAAAAAAAATTAGTTTAGACCAGACGAAAATTAAAATATTTATTAGATTATTCTGTTTCTAGGATTTGCATTTTGATTAAAGAGTTTGGAGATTTCTCAGTCTGAAAATAGGCAGTATTTTTCAGGAAACTTTATTTAAAAAAATTATTATTCAATGAAGTCACTTTGCAGTTTGATACATTTAGATCAATAACTCTATAACTCTTTAATATAGTCATTATAGTGCAACTTGTTCAACTTTTCAAAATAAGCTGTTGTCACAGCTTTGTCATTGTTTGAAGTGAGCTATTTCTTCACTTTTGGAAAAAGGAAGTAATTGCTAGGAGGCAGGCTTGGTGAATGTGAAAGCACTTTGAAGCATAGATCATGGAGTTCTGCAGTGACAACCCAAGGCATGTTTGCAGGTGACATTATTGTGGTAAAAGAGCACTTAGTTAGGTGTAGATGTTTAGTCTGCATAGAACCCTTCTATTAGTCCAGTAGTGAAGTGTAACACTCTCTTGCGATGGTCCTGCCTTACGTAAGTTGTTTACGAGCACCACACCATGAGAATTAAAAAAGCTGAAACTTTTCAGATTGGAAGTTTTCCATTTTTTTTTGGCATACTTTTACTTACTCTTACTATTATTTGGACTACTGTTTGGGCTCTAGCACATAATGGTGAAACAGTTTTACATGTTACAAAACTTGGTGGAATCATGTTTAAATAAGGGTGAACACTCTTGAGAAGTGTTCAATCTAATGGCTTTAGATCAATTAAAAATTGATCTAAAACCATTAGAAAGCATAGAAAACCATAGATCAAGCAGAAAGTTTTTACCTATCCTAAACTATATATAAAATGCAGTAGAAATAATCTAATGAAATGTTTAAGATAATTACAACCTCTACATCTTAAGTTGGCAATGATATAATATAACAGTATGGCTGAAAAGTTCGTAGGCTAACGTAGAAAAAATCTTTTTTTTGATAAAATTTGAATTTATTATTCAATATAGTTGCCTTTGAGGGC
>JAAAKQ030066857.1:0-15595 GCA_010016005.3 Zanna intricata | reverse complement strand
GGTTTATTGTAATTTTATTTATGTTAAATTTCATTATTATTATTTAGACATTACAAATGTTATTGTTACTGTAAATTAGGTTCATTATACAGTTTTTTCATTCTTACCAAAGTATTGTTATTGTTATTTTATTAAGTTATCAATTATCCTTCATACGGCTAGTAGTTTAGCCAAAGCGTTAAAATAGATTTTACGAGTATTTATTAACGAAAGTGATGAAAACTGTAAAATAATTATATATTTTAGTTTTCTGCATATTGTGATTCTTTAAACAGTAATATGTCATCAACTGACTCGGTACAAAAAGTACTCCATAAATTGATTTACATTTTTCATTTTTATTCATTTTAAATATTTCTCCAATCTTCTTTATCATACTAAAATATAAAACTAAAAGACTTCTGAATTTACAAAAATCGTAGATGGATTTAAACTGGTAAGTTTTTATTAAATTCTACAAATCAGTAGGTTTTTATTAAACAATGAAGAATAACTATTGAGATAGTGAATTGCACCGCTTTATTGCTGTTGTTACACCATTAGGGCGCTTTGCATACTAAAAATCTGTTTTAAGATAATCTTCTGGATACTATTATTGCTTAGGGCAGGAACGTAATTGGGATGCTATATCAAATAGATGTTATAATCAAAGGAAATGTCTGACCAGCCGGATAAACTCGTTTTATTAAAGCACTTGTTTAGAATTATTTAGTAAGTTATCTCCCGTGAGAATACTATATAAAGTTCGAAATCTATAGTAGTAATAAATTTATGTTATAATTAACGAGTTACAATTATATTTTGCTACTTTTTAAAGCTTTGTTATGATCATTTTAATAACCGACTAATGTAATTTAGAATGAAATTATATAACTGTGTACAATTCATATGATATGGGGAATTTACATAAAGCAAGGTTTTTATCCTGCCAACCTCCGTGGCGCGAGTGACAGCGTCTCGGCCTTTCATCTGGATGTCCCTGGTTCGAATCCCGATCTCGCATGGAATTTTCACACACGCTACGAATCATTTATCTCAAACTCTGTTGCAATACCTAACGGTGGTTACGGAGGTTAAAAAATAAAAAATTAAAAACGTTTTTATCCAACTGGATGCAAACTACAGCGTAATGGATGCGGTAGGAAATGTAAATAAAAATGTTTGCTCTCAGAGGGACTTTATTTAGACTTTATTTAATTTTATTTTTCTGGCACAATACAACTAGAGCAAGAAGTAATGTATGATAATCAGACAAACAATGTGGTATGAGTAAAAAAAAAATTAGGGAGTAATGTTCGTACGTAGGTATACGTGTTGACGTATCTGAAACTTAATATATTTTGACTGAATAAACCAATCTTGATGAAATTTATCACACAAACTTGTATATATGTAGAAATTTGTTGGCAAAACTTTGGGGTCAATACCTCTAACAGGTGGGGAGGTTTTACTGGTTAAGTTTCTCACAAACTTTAATATAAACCCAGTTTATATAAAACTCAGTGGATGCATGCATTCTTAACATTTTTTTTTTTAATTTGCCATAGCAATACAACTTAGACATAGTAATACAACAAGCAATCAAAAAAAAAAAAAAAAAGATCTGGGGATATTATTTTTTTTGGTGAGGAAGCCAATCAAAACAAGAAAAAAACTTTGATAAATTTTTAACGATTGTATATTTTTTTGTGAAGTTTTGTTCTTATTTTCTTCCATTTAATATAATAAACGTAGAAAAATAAAAAAAAAAAAAAATCTTAGAAAGTGATTTTGGTGGTGGGGAGTAGAAAAAATATCGATTTTTACTTTTTTGTACAATGTAAAGATAGTATTGTGATCTTGAAAAATTTCAGATTTCAACGAAAATATCCGTTTTGACCATCTCTAAATCCATTTTGACTACTTTAGGCGACGACATCTGTACGTACGAATCTCAGTAACTCAAATACAATTAGCCATAGGTTGTTGAAATTTTGGATTTTAGGACTGCTGTAACAAGCAGTTGCGGGCCTCCCGTTTTGATTGCAATCGACTCGATCAAAAGTGTCCAAAAATATCAAAAATTAAAAAAAAAATTTGGATTTTGGACTTTTTCTAAACTGCAGAAATAAGCCCTAGTTGAGAGCCTTTCAACGCTATATGATAAGTGGTACTTATTTTCATTGGCTCCAGAGTTATAGCCAATTAAAATTTTAATTAATGAAATATTTAGATCTTACATGGGCAAGGCACATCGGTTCGAATCAGACTTTTTTTAACTTTTTTTTTTTTTTAATTTAAATACATTGATTTATTAATAAGTATTAACCTCTGATTGTAAACAAAATATATTACAATAAATAATAATTCAATAATAATAAAATGTGAAAAAATATCAAAAGTTATTAATGAAATAAAATTTTATGTACTTTTCATTGAATAAAAAGTTGTATAATTATTTTCCCACTATATTTGTAGATATAATTAACCAATGCCAGGAAGTTACAATTTTGTTGTTACAATTTTTTAATGTAATGCGTAACAGAATGCAACATTATTGATTTGAATGCAAAAAAAAAATAATAATATTCTAGAAAGACCAGCGATTCTTTATATTTTTAGCTCCACGACCCTGAAAAGTAAAAAAAAAAAAAAATATATAATGAATATCCCATGACAGCCCCAACCCCATCTCCAACTCAATGAAACGTAGTACAAGTATACAACCGTGATCAGTTCACAAATTCCAAGTTGATGTGTACATCCTCCTTCTGATTTGTTCTGATTGCATAATATTTGCTATGAGAGCGTATGTTTTGAACGTGCATATAGAGCTTGAACATAACGAGTTTGAATACATCGTGCTTCCAACAGCACAAAAGAGCCGTAAGGGATTGCTGAACTTCAGATTAGTTTCCAATCAAAAGCATGTATCTGGTGCCTTTGTTTAAGAAATTAAAAGCGTAGTTTTCTTGAAAATAATAATAAAAAATCCACGTTTTGATTTTTTAGTGTGCGATCAAAAGGTGTAACTGTTTTTTTTTTTTTTTTAAATTCATACGCAAAATGAATAAATTAGTAAAAAAAAAAAAAACAAAGTGAGAAATCTATATCCAGTGAATCGATTGGTAAAAAAACAAGATTGTAAAATGGCAGTTATCTAAATAATGGTTTTATCTCATTGGTTAAAAAACTACAGTACGTTGTTGGTTTTCAATTCCTCGCCGATGAAAGAATGAAAACATCAAAGTTAATTTGATACTTGGAAACTGAACATCTGGATCATAAAAACAAACTCTCGGAATTCTCGAAAAGAAAATTACATTCTTTGAAATATCAACAAGCTTCAATTTTTAAATCAAGCCATACTGATAAAAAGTACACTTGAAAAACATCTTATCTCGTAGTATTAAGGATAGCTAATATGTCCAAACTCCACACAATCGCAGAAAACCTCATATTTCCTGCTGCAATTGATATGGTCAGCGTTGGTCAATTTTTTTGCTTCTTCCATGCCTTCAGTAGGCATGGAAGAAGAAAAAAAGAAGAAAATAATTCCGCTTTCTAACGATACAGGCATTTTGATAACACTGATACCATGTTTTGCGAACAGATAATTCAGTAAGTTAATTTTTCAGTATTCAATTTGATAAATCAACAGATGTGGCGAACATTTTTTAGTTCTAATGTTTAGTGCAGTATCTTCATTTCAGTAATCGTCGTCTCTTTTATACGTGCTTTTTACAGATCAAGTTGACCTTAAATAGTCCACGCATCGAATATTTTTCATTTTTATGTTCAGTCCTTGTTACGACTGAGTACGGACTGTAAAAACCCGATACTTTTTTTTTCTTCTGTTTAGCCTCCGGAACTACCGTAAGGTATTACTTCAGAGGATGAATTAGGATGATATATATGAATGTGAATGAAGTTTAATCTATTACAATCTCAGGTCGATCACTCTTGAGAAGTGTGGTTAATTGAAACCCAACCACCAAAGAACACCAGTATCCACGATCTAGTATTCAAATCCGTATAAAAATAACTACCTTTACTAGGATTTGAACATCAGAACTTTCAACTTGGAAATCAACTGATTTGCGATTTCGCGTTAACCACTAGACCAGTCCGGTAGGGTAAACCCTTTACTTGTTTGTGACAAACTGCACAAAGGAAACGCAGTTGTTTTTTTTTTTTTTTGCAGCTAACAACCTGCACAACTTGTTAGTTGTTTAAAAACAACTAACAAGTTGTTTATAAACTGAATTTTTTAACTTGTTAATTAAAATAAAAATTCGTTAAAAATGAAAATAAAATGACCTGCAAGGGAATATTCAAGATAAATGTGTAATTTCATGCTTAATACTTTTTGTAATTTCATTATAACATAATAAAATTATAATATTTGAAATATTTTTTTAGATTGAGGGCTTCTGAAAGAAACTCTTATATACCACAGTTACCGGATGATGAAATGGTTTTAGATTCAGAGAATTTCTCTAATAGTAATAACTAAAATTGGTATGAAAAAAAAAGGAATATTCAAACAACGAAGGTGGCGTTGAAGAGCCGCTAAGGATGTACGAGATGTTTACCCATATGAAAGTGAAGAAAAACCTGAAATAGTAAAGATAATACTGAACCGTCAACATCTGCTCAAAATAATTTTGAGCTACCGATGAATCATGGATACATCTCTTCATCATCAAAATCTTCAACATTTTTAGACAAAGAAATGATCCACATAGGATCAGCCGTTTTCTGATCTACGTTTATATAAACTTTTTTCTTATTTTTGGCTATAAATCATCTCCTGAGAGATTACCGAGAAATTTTGAATCAGTTAGTGTAGTTAAACATTATACATCAATTAAAAATAATTCAATATTTATTATTGTAGAGGATTAATTAACAACACAATTTTAAATGTGCTACTTTTTTTTAATGAAGGAAGTGTAAAAGTAACATAACACCTTACACGCTCAAGTGTATCTCTGTAAAAGTGAAATGTCCATGAGATTTTACTTTCAAAACTTAATTCACTCCATTAGCAATCTGAGAATTAAAATTTATAAATAAAAGTACTGATAAAATTGGTAATGTATTTATTATTGTTTTCATTAAAATGTAATTTTCATGCGTTACAGCTCTAATATTGTGTGTTTCACAGATACTTTAAACAATCTTAATTTTCCATTAATATATTTTATAATTCTTTAAACCTAAAAATTTACATTAGATTTTTTATTGATGTAGTCCATTACCAAAAAAAAAAAAATGAAAAAGTATATACTTTATTCTTAATTTTAATACAAATATTTTTAGGGAAGTACTTAACGCACTTAAGTAAATTATATTATTAAATATTCACTTTCCTCGTCTTTGTTATGCAAACCATTTACTAAAGTGAAAATTCAGCGGTGGATATGAATAGATGTAAGAATCATAAAACTACCTTTAAATTTAAAATTACTATTTTATTATTTTTATTAGCTTTTATAATATCGCTGATTTAAATTTTGAATTCTTGTATTTATGATTAATTTTTTTAATTTTTGCATATATAATAAAATTATAATTAGGATGCGCACAAAACGCATAAACTATTGGACAGATTTTAATAAAACTACACATTTATACTTAAGAGCCTTGGTTATTAACTCTAATTAGAATTATCACAATATTCCTAATGGGGGGGTTAAAATATTAAAGATATTCATTTAAGAAAAAAATTAATCCTTTTATTTCATTACATTTCTGTTATCATGATAAAAGGAAAATATCTCTGAGTTCAGATTTACATACTTTTAAATATTTTAATATATGATTATTGTAATTAGCTTAAATTAGAACATTCAGCAAACTTTTAAGGATTTTGATTTTTCATTTTTGGTGTTGATATTGAATTGTCAATAGAAAAATATTCCTTCAAGAAAGAGAAATAACCTCTCATGAAAATGTTATCTTACAGCTGGAGTTTGATGCCCAGTGAAAGGTATTCGGTACTTAACAATAGCGCAGTATGCTGCATACGAAATAAGTCTGTGATAGTAGACCTGCAGTGATGTTGAAAATTACTTCAATAAGTAGTTTTAATGTAATAAAGCATCATATCGGTGCAAAGTACGTGGGATGAAAGGCACATAACTCTACGATGTCCTAGATTTTCGATAAAGGGATTTTATTCATTTATTTATAGGTTAATCAATATAAATCAAACAGTTTTCTAAAATGAGTTTTAGATGTCCCCTCTAATAATGATTACAAAACTCATTAAAAAAAGTATCCAATCCAAATCAGTTTGGAAAACTAGCCATTGAAACTGATGAATTTTGTTTTTAGCGGCAGACGTATAATATCACTCAGGCCTATCCCCTAGAAATAGGTTTTCACAGATCTAGTAAGGAGACTAAACAATTATTTTTAAACGTCTTCATCAAACAAAACGTTAGAATATTACAGTAATGCACTTCATGTTAGTTAAAACAATCACAATAACTAACTTTTAAAAAGTGTATGGTCATATAGATTGAACTAAAAATATGACAATTTGTCTGTACGATTTTAAATCATAGCGAAAAATTGTAGACCCGATAATTGAAGCTTAAACGAAAAACTACTGAATTTGTATAAGCTATTGGTAAAAGAAAAACATAAGAAAATGGGAAATAAATATGTCTTTTGGATCTTGTTTATGAGAGTATGCCTGATAAATATAATAAACAAGACGTTATTTTATGTACGAGTAATTCAAACTTTTTAAAAATTGTTTTATTTTAAATAGTAGCTTTTCCGGCCCTGCCATAGGCACGCCCTCCATAGCTAGGCCCTCCGGGCGGGTTGTCCAGGTGAACAGTGTTTCGGAATAAGCTTATAAGGTGTCCATAATTGATTACCTCTTAATCTCAAAAACTAAAATACACTTTTCTGATTCTTATTGCCCAGTGTGAATAATTTGTATCATCGATTTTCGTTTATTGGTAATTTTTCAAACAATTACTTCTGGTTAATTTCGGATATAATAATAATAATAATTAGTATTTCTGATTTCGTATACTTAATAAAAGACATACACTTGGTAAAAATATACTTATTATTTTGTAACAAAATATAAAGAAATAAACTAATATTATTTTTAAAGAAAAGATTATATTTAACAATATTAGAATAAGAATTCGCTTAGAAGATAAAAGCTACACATAATTCTGTGAGAGTACTCTGTAATGGGCTCTAAATAAAACTATAAAAATACATTTAAAATAAATAAAAATTCAAATTAAATAATAATAGAAAACATGAACTTATAATGTGAATTAAACCATCAATGTTAATAGTAAAAAAGAATTTTCCTTTTTTTGAATTAAAATGAATATTCAATGAGTAATGAATATGAAATTAAATTGTCAGAAAAGGATGATGAAGTATGGTCAGAAGAAGATGATGAAGTATGGTCAGTTTTCCAAGATTAAGAAACAGTTTGTATCATAGTTAATTTGAGTAATTCCTTTTTTGTTATAATTCATTACTTTATGAAGAAAAACAATCACATAAATGAAAAAATATATTATTAATGTATATTTCGCATATAAATGTATATATCCATTAATGAAATAAATGTAGATTACAAGCATAAATAATTAAAAGTAATAAATATGTAATAATATAACAAGTATATACCTGATCACCGCGATACATGAACTAACGAATCGGAATTTTCCGCTAGTGATCGGTATATTCCGGTCTAATCTATGGGGGATAGACACACATACAAATGCCCCTTACTAGGGTAGGATTGTATGAACATAAAGAATATTATTACTGTTACAGAAAGCGATACTGGAGTGAAGATTATTCAAACAATGTAATATTTAAATTTGTTTGTAATATTTAAATTTTTTGACCGCCTTTGCAAAGACATTTGTATTAGGTAACTGATAAAACGAATTAATACTCTGTTATATCACATTAAATGTAATGTATTATGATCAAAAATAGAAGTTATTTCTAATTAAATTTAATGTAGAAGACCCAGCAATATTTTTTAATTATATTAAATATATATTTCTGTTAAATAATACAATATTTCTAATTAAATAACCACCTGAACTTCTAAAATAATAAAGAAACTACTAATTAATCTGTTAAAATTATTTAAAATTTAATCATATTTCTTAGCTAATAAAATTGCTAACTTGCGTAGTACGTAAGACGTTAAAGATTTAAATTTGCTGACTTAGATTCAACAGTTCCAGGCAAGTAAAAAACTAATTAACCATAGACAATTATCATTAATTTTCAATATCATTTGAAAAACATAAAATTATTTTTAATTATCTTTAATAAAGTCTTATGCTTTCATCTGAAAAAGGAAAATAAACAGATCATTGTACCGAAACTGGTAATTATCATTATTTAAGTAGTTTATATTTTAAAAGGGTGCAGGCAGGTATCAGTAGAACCTGTTCTATTTTAGTTTTCAATGATAAGTAAGGTCGATATTTGTAAATGCATTTACTATTGTATAATAATAGAATAATATAATTTAATTCTATTAACGCAATGATCTGTAAAAGTTTTGGTTATGCACGTAGTATTATTTAGAAAAAATGTATGTAAAGAAATAAAAATAGATTGTACTGTTAGATTTCTGTTTTTTTTTTGTTTTTTTTTTATTTTTATAAACGAAATAAATTTTGAAAAAAGGGGGTTTATTGAAAGATTATATCAAAAAACAAGTAATATATATTATTTAAATAAATTTTATAAACATTTAAACTAAATTCAGTTGTGGATAAACGTAATAGAAATTGGAATAAAAGTTTACTGACAAAGGATAACTTATAAAATACAGCGATTGAATGATTGTGTTTTGATAAAATTAATCATTTTTTGATAAAAAATAGATACAAGCGACCTATTCTTTATTAAATCGTAAAACGGACTTACGATTATAATACAGGATCACGATTTGCGTGTTTTGGTTGAAATTTATTTCATTAGGTACAGTGCCTATAGGTTACAAGTTAATTTGTGGTAGGAGTGATAAAATATTTTTCACTGATTGTTGTTATGGAGAAAAGAATAAGAAATTTTTTTTCATTTTTAAAAACTATTTCTAGGTCTGTTTTTACGTTTAAAGAATTTATTACAGAGCAAATCTGAATAACCGCATTGCCTTCATCGTAGAAATGTAACAACGGTAAGCCATATTATAACTTTGCGTTTAATAAAAGTTAAATATTTATATTAGATGCACACATTGGTTCAGTGTTTTCATCCACAACACAGTTAAACTAGATCATTAAAAAAAAAGATATAAATAAATAAAATTTATTTTTTTATGTATTACTTATAATAGAGTAATATAATGTATATTCTCATATGTACAGACGAACCTCTATACAGCGAAATCGTGAATCCTGGGGAAACATTCGTTAAATAGAGTGTTTCGTCACATAGAATTTAGATTATATTAATGTTTTAATTATTATAAAACACTAACGTACTTCCGTTTTCATACTATATATACGACACACTAAAGAAACAGTACAGTATAGTACTATATAACGCGAGTTACGTAATCCAAAAACAGAGACCAACTGAATTAATCCAAGGAAAATTATTGCTGAACTGTATGTATGCATTCAAAAATAGAGGTTGTATGTGTTAAATGTTTCTAACAATTCTATTTATTATGTCTACGTACTGTAGATAAATATATCATTTAGATAAATGAATAAAGGTTTGGAGAGTAATTTTAGTGCTCTGCGTTAGTTAATGAATTTCGGGAAATTCCACTACTCTAATGTATAGGCAGACAGATAGTAACTGCAGAATACGTGCTTAAATATTTATTTTTTTTAAATTTTATTGTAATGTGTTGTAAAAGAATCTTGGGAATTTTCGCTTTACCAGTTCAATAACAGTAACGTGTAATTCTTGAGTGTTGTCAAGAATAGTTGTGTTTATATACAGGTACAATTTAGGTACGGAAATCAGAAGAATAACTACCTTAAACTCACAGAGATGTCCAATTTAATAAATTTAAAACCATTATTTAAAAAAAAAAATAACAAAATTTTCTTAAAAATTACTACAGACTGTATTATGTTAATATACAGTGTGCCTCCATTTCGTTGCATACAAGTATGAATACGTTAAATAGAGGTAAATTAATTAGTAGTAGTATTTTATTAAATTGTTACGATGCAGCAAGATATTTTGTAAAATCGAGCTTTTCGCAATATCGAAATTCGTTATATAGAGGTTCAACTGTATGCAGAAATTAAAACGTGCAAAGGAAAATTCTGCGCGCGGATATGATCTATTATATTTTGAGCAGATATGGAACAAGATAATTATATTTATATCTTAAAAATATTATATACAGATAGTAGAAAATAACATTAAAAATAAACTTTCAGCCAAAAAAAGTATACAATTAGTATTGATAAAATAAACAAAACTATAATTTTAGCACATAAGATGTACCTTATAAATACATATTACACATATAATTATAGAAAACGTACCTGATAACTACTGTGCTATATCAAAATAGATAGTACAAAGAAAGAATACCTTAATTTTTTAAATTAAATAGAAAATTAAAAATTATTTGAACTATTAAATTAAAAATATTAAAATCTATTTCATCTAAAGATATTTTTCATCTTTTAAAATTGAACACAGCTATCATTACAAAACGTATAATATTGGATTGTAAGTTTTTTCTGTTAACATAAATTATAGAGTTTTTATATAAATAAATTTGTCCAAGAAACTAAATGTACTTTTAAAATTAATTTAGAAAAAAAAAATTTTAAATATGTAGCTCACAGTCATAAATCTATTTTATAAGTTTTAATGCTATACATTTATTATATATATATATATATATATATATATAATAAATTAATTTTTTTTTTTTTATCAATCTTACATCATTTAAAGATATATAAGATTTTGTAGACCGATATTCTTATATAAATAGGTTTAAGTTTAATAAAAAGTTAAATGGAGATATGTATGAATAGAAAATGCTTATATTACACTTTCAGAGCCAACTGTCTATATAAATATTTCTTATCCAAAGCCTATAAAAAAACTGGAAGCGTTTAAATAATTTATTGAAGTCTTAATATAAAAAAAATATATTTTTTATCAAGTAATTTATTTAACATTATTATTACATTTCCCAATACTTTTTATTGTGCAAACGAGCGATAATTTTACAAAATAACTACTTATTAACAAAACCAAACAATTCAGATTTTATCCGAAATTTGATTAGTACAAGAACTAACTAATTTAATAAGTACTTTTATAATAATGTTATATTTACATTTTGCATTCATTTTATTTTAAAAAAAATTAAGCTGGTGGATTCTATTAAATTACAAAATGAAGTACCCAGTATACCAATAAATGTTTAGATTACTTCAAAATCGAATTACTTAGAAGTAAACATTAGGTTCTTACACTGTTTGTTTGATTAACCGTAGCTAAAGTAATGGAAGTGCAACAACAAAAAAACACAATTTCTTGGGTTGGATTATAATTCTCTTGGGGAAAAAATCTCTTCTATATGAAAAAAGGTGAATCTTCATTACAAAATAAATATGCAAACAAAAGAATTAATAAACAGTACTTTTTCTATACATGGTTTTATTAGTAGCTGTTTTTTTATAAAAAAAAAAAAAAAATATTTATAAAAATTGCTGTTCTTTTTATAATTAAAAACAATGATATGATGGTTACAAATTGGATTAAAATGTTTGATTTTAGGTATCTTTTAAACTAAATCTAATAAAGAGAAGGAGATGATAATTTAACACTAAGCGAACACATCAGTTTTAATATTAAATCTATTAATTTAGTAAAAAGTGTCCGCAATGTAAAATAATATGGAGAAATTATTATACTTCCATCTAACAAATATATTAATTATAATTATTTATTTATTTATATCGCCAATAAAAAGTTAACGCCTACTTAAAATTAATGATGGATGATAATGAAATTTTGTAGCATGCGAAAAATGCACACATCACTCCAAGGATTCGAACCCAGGACCTCCGGATAAAAGGCCAAGACCCTACCATTCCGCCCCGAGAATTCGGTGTGTGTGTATATATTTAATATTAATAATAATAGTGAAATGTCATAGAGATAATTAAGTTTTAAATTAAATATATACTTATGAAGTTTAATAGTAATTTTTTTTTTTTTTGAATTTACTTACCCGTGGCCGTAATCTAAATAAGGAAGTAACATATTTCATTATACCGGTAAATTTCTGCGAGTATTAAGTTAAAATTGCATCCTTTTAATAACGTTGTATGAAAAATGAATTACCTTCAATGTAAGGAATTTTTAATAAAACTTTCCTGATAACAAATAACCAATAAAGCAAACTCGATAAAAAATTTTTCTGTTAAGAATTGTAAAGAAATAGTATCAACCATCAAGTAATTTTATAAAAATATTTTAGCGTAAAACAATTAATTAATAAAATTATATTAATTAAAATATTAATTGCGTTATTAAATACAAGGCCCAAGAAATAAGCCATGTAAAACGGTTCTTGAAATAAAATAATGAAGAATAAGAAGCATGGAAACTTTTACAGTAAAGGAAAATTCTATAATCTAAGTTTCAATAAATAAATGTCATTTTTACTTTCAAACAATCAATTACTTTCATCAATAGCTAAATTATATCATATAATATTCTAATTGTGTTAATAAAACAAAAGTAAATGAAAAATATTTAACTGTTTTATCATAAATCAATCCAAATTTAACAAAAAAGGTATTTGAACTGATTGCAAGTAACAAATATTGATCGCGTGAAAGTTAAATAATCTTCATGCGTTCTTCCTGCTGTAGAGAGAGTACATTTAATGCATTGTTTCTTGACAGATTGTATGTAAAAATCATTTCCTTTACGCTATCTGTCTCGTCTATGTTATTTCTATGTCGCTTATAAAGTACCTAAGGGACAAGCAGAAGAGTCAATCGCTTTCTTTGAAATCAATAATATTCATTATAGAGAAAATTTCTGTAATGAATTGAGTATAGATGTTACATCTAGTCTGAACATCCCATACATTTCATGAGATTTACATACCAAAAACCATTATAATCTTCGGCTCAGTGATAAAGAAAACGTGAAACCATTTCATTCAATACATTCATTAATAGACATAATATGAGATGCTTTTTATTTTCAGAATTAATATTAAATTTTCAGAAGTGATATATACCTGTATGTCCTGTCAGGGCCCCTCAAATTTTTCGTTAAGACTTAAGATACATATTTTGTTACGATTTATTTCTCATTTTATTGAATTAATATTTTATTTATTTATTCTATTTAGGTTACTATTTAGGTTTAAGCAATACGTTGTTGTAGCATAAGTATTTATATGAAGCACTCTTTTGAAACCTATTCGAGAAATTTTCCTATTCGAGAAATACACTAAAAAAATAAAATTCTTTTTTAACAATTAACTGGTTAGTAAGATACGATAAAAATAACTTTAATAGTAGATATTTGAGATCTTATTTCACTACATAAAATATTCAATATATAGCAGTTAAAATATAATTTTAATATTTAAAAGTATTAAAGTTACAATAAATTATTATAAAGCAGATCGATGTCTCCTTACAGTTTATTAATCATACCAATGCAACTAATTATATTTATTGGTGCAAAAAATTGGTCCTCAATTCAAATAAAAAGTATCATCCTCTGTTAAACTAAACGATAAATTAAACTGATGGAAAATATTCCCAGAATTTCTGGGATTTTGAATTGTATGCAGTCTTAACTTATTGAAAATCTATTAATAATCAACCTGATTAATCAATCTCTTCCATTCTAAATAGCTCTTTCTCTATTTTTCTGCTTAGCTTCCGGATCTACCGCAGCTGGCCGTAGTAGTGAGAATAATTTAGACAGATTAGACAGTCTTTCTTCTTATATATATTTCCTGGTTCAACAAACTGGAAGTCTGATAAGATTGCTTACTCAGGACCTCTCGAAAATCTATTGATGCAAAGTTTCTCCGGATCGTTACATGGAACATTAACGCCCTATTTTCTAGGCGGCAAGAACTAGAAACTATTGGTATTACGAATTCCCTCGACAGGAGATTGTATTATCTTAAACCGGAATTACTTTAGGCTTCAAGGTTTCTCTGTGTATGTGAAAAATCACTCAGATGAGAGAGCTCCAATAGTGGTTAGATTCTCTACAGCATCACGGTTGAAGTTACTTATTGGTTGGGACCTATAAGACTATCCACGAAGTACTGTTCTTCGAGCCATACTTTATCTAATAAAGTTATTCTTGAAATACTTTTCAATACTCATAAAATAGACTCTTGCTGGTCTTAGGAGTGATTGGTCATAGGATTGCTTTTATAAACCAATCCTACGACCAACCTAGACTTATGGTGTGGAGTTGTGAAGGATAAGTAATAGTAACGTAATGTCATACAACGCTCTCAAAACAAGGAGGAGGAGCGGAACTACGGCGGAGGCGCCATAGTTCTCACGGAACGATGAGATTCACGAATATCTAGACCTTCCCACTGTTCGTGAAGTTGTGAGATAGTACAGTGTTAAATTATAACAATGTCTAGAAAATCACTTTAAGCACCTAGCAATCTATCTGCTTGATTAAAAGGGAGACGTTCGAAAGTTGAAATGTCTCCACGCATTTGATTTAGGGGCTGCTAAATGATAGTTTGAAGTTACTACCGCTAAAACAGGATGATATTTTTGTTTATTTCTTAATTTTTTTGTTTATAATTAAAAGTTTTACTGTTCTTGTTAATTTCTCTTTTGTTATATATCTACATTGTTATGTTTGAACATTTACAACATTGCTTATTGATAACTTTTGTTATGGATTGACTTATGAAAGGCTCTTCCAACCCCCCTATCATGTGCTTATCAAACAATTTACTTATGATTTCGCGTTAAAGAGCAGAATATAAATATACTGTTTGTAGAAAAATATTGTTCATAATAATCATAAAATTAATATTGTAAATGTAAGATTTACGTACGCAGGAGTATACTTAAACTCTACTTGTTAGTGTGTGCAAATATTTGTTCAATTTTTATACATTTTTCCCCTAGTTATATGCCCCTACTTGGAAAAGTAAATAACCTAAGATATAAAATAACTTCTTCAACATTTAAGAATAAATCATTCCCTCCCCTGTTAGAAATTTATCTTCTTATCAATTGGGTTCTAAGGGGTGATGTGAAGGCTATTAAAACCATTATTATTATTACTTAAAAAAAAAAAAAAATCTGATGTGGACATCACATGACTTCGTTGTACGAAAATCCAAAAATAATGCGATTCTAGATTATAATTTTCAATTAATATTATAATATATATTATATATATATATATATATATATATAATATATATTATATTATATTATAATAATATTAATTAATATTATTATTATAATAGATTTGGTCAAACATCTCATTATTTAATATTAATTGAAAATTTGCCGGCCTCCGTGGCTGAGTGGTAGCGTCTCAGTCTTTCATCCGGAGGTCCCGGGTTCGAATCCCGGTCAGG
>JAAAKQ030066846.1:0-10338 GCA_010016005.3 Zanna intricata | reverse complement strand
CATTGTTGTATCACTTGCAGGATTCAGATTTCATTTTCTAGTTCATTTTTCAGAACATTTATGTTGTTTAATAGTTATAAATAAATTTTAAGTAATAATTTTGAAACAAATATCATATCATAACTACACATTATTACTTGCTACCCAAAGTCCAGTCATTTTTTCTCCAAAGCTCCAAGAAGACAGCAATATGTTTGTCATTCAATAATCCATATACGTTAAACCTATCGTTATTAATTAAAATTATGCTCCCTACAACTGAAAGAAGGTGTCTTTTTATTGAAGATGAAAAACAAGGATTGTTTGAATTTTATTTTATTTCAGTTAACTTCATTCTAATTTATCAAAAGGGATCTTTAAGTTGTATTATAAACTGAATAATAAATTCTAAACGCAGCAATATTGTGTAAACAGTATTAAAATAATAGTAACAGTATGAAAGGAAGCAGAATGCAGTATCACAGCTGTTGTTGTATCTTATTAAGTTCAGATTTTAATAAAAATTTGATCAAAAATAATCTATAGAATTTATTAAAAAATTATTAACTTGAAATTAGTGTATTAATAATTTATTTAGTATTGTTTATGGTAAGATAATATTTAAATAGTATAATAAAAAAAAAAACATTATTTAATAAATAATATTAATAATATACTTTGATCATTTTTGTGTCATCATTGCCACTTCAGCGCAAATATTATTAATGCAAACTTAAATAACATAATCTATTAATTTATTTTATCATACAAAATCTTGGATTAAATTCATGCTAAAATAATAATACAAATGATGGCAAAGAATATTGCCATATATATGTAATTTTGCAAATATATGTAATTTTGTTATTTTAAAAATTTTTTTATGAAGTTATATTGAAAAAATTAACAGGAGAACTATCAGAGGAACTTAATAAAAAAAAAAAAAAAAAAAAAAATCTATGTAAATCTTTTCCTGTTTATAACAGATTCATTTGTTAAAGTAAAATTTAATTAGGTTATTACTTATGTTAATTTAATATGCTTAATCACAAACATAAATACGTGCGGAATTTAGTAATTTAATCTTAGTAATTTTTTTTTCTTAGAAATTAGTAATTTAGTAAAATTAATCTTGTGAAAAACTTAAGTAATTTAAAAAAAACAAAAAATTCTTAAGTTTTTCTCAAAATTAATTTTTGTAAATTTTTGTGTTATCAAGACAAAAACAGTCTAGTCATTATACTATCACAAAGGAAGAATGCTATAAATTATTTTTTTTGTTCAAATATACCAAATTATCATCATTTTTAAAGTGTTTTTAACTTTAAATCAACAGTATCATTTAATGATACCTGAGGATAGTGATTATCACACTTTTTAGCTTTACAATCACCAAAAAGTAAAAAGAATATATTTTTCAACCCCCCCCCCCACAAATCAACCCAATGAAATTGAATTAAAACTATTTAGCTGCATTGGCAGCAACGAATATGAATATGCATGTAAGAAATGTACAAATACGACCAGTTTAGAAGTTCCAACTTGATGTGTATGGTATTCTTGTAATATGGTCTGCCTGCATAATATTTGGTATGAGAACATCATCATGTTCGAATATGCATATGAAATGTTTGCAGCAGTATCAAAGAGGTGTAAGGGATTGTAGAACATCAGTTTAGTTTTGAATATAAAGCATGAATCTGGTGCTTTATTTATGTTTTTAAAAGCATCATTTCATTGAAAATAATAAGATCAATTTTGTTTTTTTTTTTCCAATTATATTCTTATGTAAAATAGATAAATTTGTGAAAAAACAAAGTGAGGCATCAACATCCAGTAAAATCGATTGTAAAATGACAAGACTGTACAATGACAGTTATTTAAATTATGGTTTTACGTCACTGGATGGTAAGCTGTAGTGTATTGTTTGCTTTCAAGTCCCCTCCGATGAATGTATGAAGCTATGAAAATTAATTTTACGCTTTGAAACTAAACATCGGAATCAAAAACAAACCCTTGGAATTTTTCAAAACAAAAAATTACATACTTTGAAAAATCAAAAAGTTTCTATTTGTAAATCAAGCCATACTGATAAAGTACACTTTAAGCATTTTATTTCTAGCATTAACAATAGCTAAGATGTCCAAACCCCATACCATCACAGAAAACCTTGTATTGCCTGCTGCAATTGATATGGTCAGTATTTTAAAAGGCGTTGAAGACGCAAAAAAACTGAAAAAAATTCTGCTTTCTAATAACACATTATCAATTAAAATCGATGACATGGCTGCCGATGTTCATGAACAGAGATAATTCAGCAAGTTAGTTCAAGTGAATTTTTTAGTATTCAATTTCATGAATCAATGGTATCAAACACTTCTCCATCCTTGTGTTTTTCTAGCATTTTCTGAAATATGAATGCAACAAGGACAGATCAATCAAAGAAAAACATTGTATTTCAAATCAATACCTGGTCAAGAATCAGGAAAATGTATTTTTTTATGAAGCTACTAAAAACTATAAAATACACTGGGCAAAGTGTACGGCCCGTATTTCGGAAAAAATCGATTGATTGTCTTATACCAAGGATGGAATGGACGCACTGTTTCCTTCACAGACAAACTCTTACCACAAAAAATATGCCAGAAAATCTCAAACAAATACTTTGTAAAGGTGTAAAAATGGTTAATTTTATTAGAAGTCAACCACTACAGAATAGACAGTTAGCAAAACTACACGATGAGACGGACGAAAAGAAAGTATTTCTTCTTTTCCGTACAGAACTCAGATGGTTATCATAGAGGAAAATGTTAACCCAGTTACTGGAATTACAAAATGAATTAATAATATTTTTCCAGGATAAACAAATGCCATTCTTAATGGGTTTTTCTCCAGAATAATGAATAGATGTTCCTGTTGGCTTACTTAGCTGATGTATTTTCACATTTAAACAACTTGAATTAAAATTTACAAGGACGTGATTTTATTAATGAAAGACAAAGTTAATGCTTTTGTTAAGAAGCTTGATAACTGGATTACTCACCTTTGAAGCAAAAATTTTGATTTCTTTCCAAACACACACACGCGCGTGTGCACACACTTTAATTATATTGAGAAAAATTTAATGAAGAAGATTCTATTATTCACGACAGTTTGGATAGCATTTGTGTGAGCAAAACATTCAACTCTCGGAATATTTACCGGAAGATAAAAATGATTTCTCGAAGAGATAGGCACTGAATCCATTTAATGAAAACATTGCTTAGCAGCTGCGACCAATTCACATCTGAAGATTTCAATATGTTTTGGCTTCCTTGTCGAAGTATTGAAAATATTAGTCATGTCTTATTTCTGTGAAAAGGCTCTTATGCTATGGTTGCGCTAAAAACC
The DNA here is from genome assembly GCA_010016005.3 of Zanna intricata. NCBI lineage: Eukaryota > Metazoa > Arthropoda > Insecta > Hemiptera > Fulgoridae > Zanna > Zanna intricata. The sequence continues at coordinate 6,969 of JAAAKQ030066846.1, read as the reverse complement.
AAATACAGAAATCTCACCTTTTATCTCTTGAAAATAGTTTACTTTTGTTTGTTTCTAACATAGATCCATGTATAGAGAAACTTTCAAATAAAAAAAATATATAACCATCTCATTAATTTATTTTCTTTATGTGTAATTACAAATGTAAATAAGATTTTTATAATAAATGATTATTTTTTCATAAGATGATTTCATTATAGTTTAAGTTATAGGCTAATTTCACAACCCCCCCCCCCCAGGCTGATAAATGCTACCTTAGGGCATAGCACCTTACTAAACTAAATTTGTTCTAATTTTCATACACTTTTACTGTTTCACCAAATCAAAGTAGTCTGAATAAAAAAGAAATAAAATATTAAAAAGGAAACGAATATAATAAAAAAATAATAATAAAAGTAAAGAAATTAATAAGAAAATAAGAAAAAGTAGTAAAAAAAAGAATAAATAAGTATGATCGAACGAATGATAGAAATTTTGAACTTTATCAATAAAGGAAATAAAAATTCTTATTTTAAATTTCACAGAAATTACAGAATTTCAGTAAGGTAAATATTTTTCATTTTAAATTAAACAAATTAAATTTATATTTAATTCTGTAAAGATATTAACATAATCTATTGATGTGAAAGTCATAAAATGTAGATTTTCCTGTTAATCATAGGTTTTGTTATTATCATTATAATAAATAACTTCAGCTGGGCATTTTATTAGTCAAATAAATAAAAAAAGTACTCTGTTTAGAAATACCTCTAACACTATAAGGTTATTTTGTTCACTACATCATTATAAACAACTCAATTGTTTTTTAGCTCTACCAAAATCTGTCTGAAAAAAGGAAAAGTTAAATAAACTGGATGGCAATGAAAAGGCAAAAGGCAATGAGTAAAAAATAATTAATAGTCAACATTTACAAGAATATTAAATCAAATAAATTTTGTATCTTTTCTTTTATGAATCAGTTATATGGTGAATGAAATTGTATAACATACAATTTCATTTATCACTTTTTCTCCCTCTTTTTACTGTTTATTTTTGCAAATTTAAAAAATAAAATATTAGATTCTAGCTTCATTTTGGGTAGAACTTCAGCAAAACTATTTCAATGTTATCTGTCCAATCCTTTAGTTCAAATAATAATTATTAATGAGATTAAGCAAATTATATTCCATAATTAAGGAAGTATATTTAACTTACAGAATTAATAACTTAGGGAGTAGCTAACAAAACACCACAAAAATTCAGATATTGTAATTGTGAAAAATGTTGGTTTTCTGATTTCTACAGAAATATCCATTTTGACCATTCCTGAATCCAATTTGATTAGTTTCAGTGTGGTGTCTGTATGTACATACGATCTCACATAACTCAAAAACGATTGGCCATAGAATGTTGAAATTTTGGATTTAGGACTTTGTAACATCTAGTTGTGCACCTCCGGCATCTCCTCCTTTTTATTGCAATCGACTGCATCAAACGTCTTCAAAAAAGCCCAACATCCCAAAAAATCTGTATTTAGGACTTTCTCTTAACTGCAAACCCTCATTAAGAGCTTTTTAACTATACATCATAAACGGTACTTATTTTCATTGGTTCCTGAGTTATAGCCCAATAAAACTATAATTGATGAAATATTTGGATCTTATAAGGGGAAAGCACGTCGGTTTGAATTTGAAATCATTTCATTTTTTTTCAAACTTTTTTTAAATTTAAATATATTGATTAATTAATAACTATTAAACACGATTGTAAAACATGTTTACAATAAATAATAATTCAATAATAAAAATTAAAAAAATACCAGAAGTTATTAATGAAATCAAATCTTAGTACTCTTCATCTTAAAAAAAATGTGTATATGAAATTTAATAGGCATACAAGGAAGTCATGTGATATCCACATCAGATTTTCTTTTTTAAATTATTTTAAAAGATGGAGGGGGATTCCGAGTTAGATCAAACATTTTTTCTTTGTATGTACAATTATGCATTACTTTTCATCCAATCAACCAATTGATATGATTCTTGATTTTAATTTAAGATGAAAGATTCTTTGGTGGTTGATGGTCTCCTTTTAAGTTTTCCAGATAACTTACATAACCCACCGGGTTGGTCCAGTGGGTTAAACTTATCATCGAAAATCAGCTGATTTTAAAGTCGAGAATTCAATGGTTCAAATCCTAGTAAAGGCAGTTACTTTTATATGGAATTGAATACAAGATCATGGATACCAGTCTTCTTTGGTGGTTGGTTTTCAATTGACCACACATTTCAGGAATGGTTGACTAAGACTGTACAAGACTACACTTCAATTACATTCATACATATCATCCTCATTCATCCTCTGAAGTAATACCTTATGGTGGTTCTGGAGGCTAAAAAGAAAAAGAGAAAGATAACTTACATGCATGAAGTTTTAAACAAAAAATTACCCGTATACGTGCATCACTTGAAAACATCTTTCATTTTCCCCTAACAACTACCACAAGTACAGCATTTAAATAATTTCAAATTTTCATAAGGGTTTAAGTTATCCAAATAAATAAGGCAATTATTTTTAATTACTAAAACATAACTGCCAGAAAGAGAAAGCAATATATTTGGCTGATATGTATCAATTGTACTTGTTTGCCAGAAAAATACACTATTCAATCAGATCGCCAGCCATTATACAATTTTAGTTAACAAATGACTTGTTTCAATAACATGAGTGACAATGAGTATAATAATTAAACAAAAACAAAATAGCACAAAATACAAACACAACTTTTTTCAGTCTACAAAATCAAAATTGTTTGAAATTCATTTAGCAATTAATCAAATATAAAATCCTTCTCGAACCTGATTAAGGATCATAATGACAACCTCATGAACTATAAAAATTGGACACAGCATCAAAGAAAAAAGTCGAAAAAGTCCTAATTTCGCCGATGATAGCCCTCCTGCAACACACACACACGCTACTGGTTAGTCAATAGCCACAATAATACCATCTCAGATCTATCACTCCCGAGAAATGTACTTAACTGAAACCCGACCACCAAAGAACACCGGTATCCACAATCTAGCGATATAAAAGTAACTAACTACCTTTACTAGGATTTGAAACTTAAAACTCTGGACTTCAGAATCAGCTGATTTGTGATGTCGTGTTAACCACTAGACCAGCCCTGTGGGCTAAAAAAGCTGATAGCTCTACAGCAGTGCAGGTTGACTAACCGCCACCGATCATTATCAGCCCCAATGATGGTAATGGAGAACACTATTCTTGCAAGAAAATCACCACCGGTATTGCAAATGCAAAATTTATAGAACGGGACCAGAGGCTGAGAAGAAATCATTTGTTTCATATATAAACTTTGACAGTATATTCAAAATGCGATTTACAATAAGATGAATCCTTTCCAATAGATGTTCAAGCACATTTTCTTTTCCTACGCAAGCAAAATTTCAATCCTGATGTACAAGTGGTTTGACAGTCTAAGATGTTATCTCCATTCTTGAAGCAAACTGCAAACATTTTGTACTACTTAATACCATAACAGTAAAGAAATGAAGCTGAAACAATATATGTCACCCAGGACATAAAATCACAGCATCAGAAGTGATATGATTTCTACTTCCTGCTCCTTTATAATAATAGTGATAAAATAATAATGTAATAATAGTAAATAAAATATTAATAAACTAATGTTTATTTCAATAAATTTATTAGTAGAAGTTTTAGAAAAATACAAAAGCTTTATTTCAGTTATATCATATTAACTTAAACAATAATTTATTTTGGAAAAACCGTTTAAAATTAAATTAACGAAGATAACATAAAAGAATGTTGTAAATTAATACACTAAACGTGTCATACACTAACAGAAGTCAACTTCAAATTGTTATTACAGATAAACAACTGAAAATTATAATCTATAAACACTCCTATTTACATTCTAAGCGCATTAAATAGTGGTAATAGTTATTTATTTCTATTTTCTATTATGACGACCTTGAACATAATTCCATATGTGTTTTAACAAAGATTATAAGATCGATAACAATGTATTATAGAAAGCTACAGTGGTGATTAATACATTAAAAACACGTGCACTGAGAAAACCAAAACAAAAACTAGTACATGGCTGTAACTTTGCCGCCATATCTTTGCAGAAAATCTAAAAGCTTAATAATTAACTGTTTTCATAATGTGATAAAGCCAAACGCGGTCTCATTACACTTGCCGATTACTTTTCTGCCGACAACATACTTTCATTTAATTACAGCTTTTTTCTATAAAGTACCCATTTTTACTATTTTAATTACAATTTTACGCCCGTGTAAAATGCACAAAAAATCTAAAAGTACGCCCTACTAATCAATAATCATTACTCGTCGCTCCTTCAAAGTCGAGGAGTTTCGACCAAAAGACTAGCTACGGGTCATCTTTCAAAGCTACTTCACCATAAATGTTTCTTTTCATTTTTAAACCTGTTGTTTATTTTGATAAGCAAAGTAGAAAACAGAAAATATAATGAAAAACTACTAGTACGTTTCTGGAATTTGCCCCACAAAATTTTCAATTTTTTTTCTTCACGAAATCTGTATAAATATACTCAAACTGTAATTCTACACTAAAACTGAGCTGGAAAAACAGGTAGACCACTCCTAGCCCACCGGGCTGGTCTACTGATTAACGTGACATCGCAAATCAGCTTGATTTCGAAGTCGAGAGTTCTAAGTTTCAAATCCTAGTAAAGGTAGTTATTTTTATACGAATTTGAATACTAGATCGTGGGTACCGGTTCTTTGGTGGTTGGATTTCAATTAACCACACTTCTCAGGAGTGATCGTCCTGAGACTGTACAAGACTACAATTCATTCACATTCATACATATCATCACATTCATCCTCTGAAGTAATACCATACTGTAGTTCCAGAGGCTAACAGAAAAAAAGAGAGGTAGACCTTTACTAGGATATGAACTTTAGAACTCTCAACTTCGAAATCAGCTGATTTGCGATGTCGCGTTAACCACTAGACTAGCCCGGTGGGCTAGAGCACTAAATATTAACCAAAAGTTATACGTTATTACAGAATACATGCAAATATTAATTGCAAGGCAATCTCTCTGGAGATGATTCTATAATCAAAACTAAACAAAACGTTCATATGAATGTAGATTTAAGATTAGAAAAGAGGGTTTATTAGACAGTTTCGGTTCGCGAAACGTTTAGCCTGATTTCTGCTCCTTCCGTGGGATACAGATCGAGGGTAAATTTGGCGCTTCTTAATGATTTTCGATCTAAGAAATTGAATAAGATTGGTCCCAGACTTCTATCTCACTTAGGTCTGAAAAAAATGGGGTAAAACACGAAAACGTTTTTTTTCGTAAAATACAATTTTTTAGGCTTGAAATAAAATAACTTTGTTAATTCATCAATAAACAAATAACAATTTCTAATTAACTTTATAGAGAATTTAATTCTGAGAAAATTGACTAAATGACGTTTATTAAAATTAAACACAATTTTGAAAAGTTCAACTTTAATGAGAAACAAAATACACAAACCGGATCGGAAAAATGATATGATTTTACCAGAACAATTTTTATCAATGTTTGAACATAATGTTAATGAAAACAAATAGAAAACATCAACAACAGAATTAAATTAATTAAAAAAATCAAAATCAATGTTCTTTGATTTTCCAAAATTTACAAAAATATCAAAATGTTACTTAATAAAGCTGCAAACATTTCTTCAGAGCATCTGGTTAATATGGCCGCCATTCCAATCAATTCATAGATTAGAATTCATACTAGCCGGGTACATCTAATAGCATCATTATTATTATTAATATTAGCTCGAGCTTCTATTAAACGAGGTCTCAATTCTTCTTGCGAATTAAGACTGATGACTAAGAGCGGAACAGACTAACGACTTAATCCAACTACAAAGGAGTAAGTCCGCTGGCGTGAGATCGAGGGTGGCCGTTTTCGACCAATCCATTGCTTCCTAAATGTGTTATTTAATTGATTCATCACATCACAACAGTAGTGAGCAGGAGCGCCAACATTGAAAAACCAAAACTATATCTGCACTCTCTCTTCCAAGAGTTTGTGAGCAAAAAATGCTAAATACCCGAAAAATGCTCTGGATCTTGGCTGTAAGAAAAAAGGGCCTATCATCAAGAAGACTATATCACACATTAGACGAAAAAGTGGGTTGAAAACGATTTTTAGCAGTCTCATGAGGGATTTTCTGGGATTTTCTGAGTGTTTCAATAATTTAAATGCCATTTCTTGTAAAACAGTATCAATCAGTAATTAGAATATTACTTAGGAAATCGGGATGATATTTATATTCTCTAATTAATGATCAATAGAATTTCATCCATTTATCCGGAAATTTGGTGTGCTAACTATTGTACACGAGTTGTATGGAATGGGGATAATTGTTGCTCCCGTACGTCCGCCACACATTTGATTGCTAAACATGAAAGGAATGTAAGAACCTTCTGGTGCTTGAGGTGGGAGTAATTGTACTGCATTCAATGTTGCTTCCTCAACGTTGGCATTTCTCACAAAACATTCACTACCAGAATCGAAATGTTGCGAATTAGGGAAACATACCCGTTTCTCTAATTCGCCTTTCCAAAGCATTAAATGTTTTACGATCCGGTACTCATCGATCTGGATAATTTTACCGATATTCACGCACAGCAGCCGATTCATTTTTGTTTACCATAAATTCGCAACAAGTCCGTCAACTCCCCAAATGAAAACAAGTTATTTGTGATACCTCCCACTGTGTATCGATGTTACGATAGGACGGTACGTTCATGGAATGGTGTCGAATTGGATGATTGCATTAGTGGTCATCGTTTGATCCTTTTCGACGTCGTTGGTCGGCTGCGCGGTGAGCCCAACAGGCAAGCTTTCTTGCAAAAAGGGCGCTTCCTGCATAGGAAGGCGGACTGGCCCAA